>JAPMOR010040676.1:509584-715636 GCA_026543865.1 Argiope aurantia | reverse complement strand
TGTGTGTGTGTGTGTGTGTGTGTGTGTTGGCGCTCTACAGGCCAGACCATTGAACCTACAGCTACCAAATTTGGCACGTGTATACCTTGGAGGCCGGAAATGTGCACCTGGGGGTTATTTTTTCGAATTTTTAATTAGAATTGTATTTATTTAAAAATTAAGAGAAATTTTGGCGTGTTTCTGCTATGACTTCCGAAAATATTACCGCAGAAAAAAGATTTTTACATCAAGTTAAAGATCAAAAATTTATCTTTTAAATGCTACAAATGCTTTAACATCAAAATTAAATTTCTGTTTTTAATGAATTTTTAAATAAATATTTTAACTCTATTTTTCAACAATTTCTTTCGTACAAAATAAAAATAAACGTTTCGCATTCCTGGGAAAAAAATAGCTTTTTTCAAAGTGTTGCCATCACATTGATTAAAGCACCAATTAAAAATAAATTAAATCTTTTTGGAAATAAAATCTGCAAAAATATAATTTTCGTCATGTGTCTTTAGGAAATGAAACAAATATGAAATATTATTTTTTCTAAAAAATAAATTCAAGAAAAATTATTTTATGATCTTTTACACTCTCTATATTATTAATCCAAAAAATCAGTTTTCTTTTAAGGCAAGTTTTGTTTAATATGAACAGGATATCCATTCATATCAGGGCCACACAGCTGATTTGTAAACCTTTAGTAAGACACAGATCTGTTGTGACATAAATCGTAAATATTTTATTTAAAAGTAGCAAACGATTATTTTAATAATTATAAATTTTATTTTGTAAATAGTTGTGAAATTCAGATTGGCAACAGTGATATTTTTGGAACTTTTAATTTGTTGTTTAATAACGATACTAGAATTTTGAATGAAAATAAGTTGATGTAAATTTGATAATATTATCTATAATGTAATAAGATTTAGTTTCATAATAAGTTTGTCTGCATTCTATTTTTGTTGACGCACGAACACAACAGATATTCTAAAATGGTTTAAATAGAAAATGATTATATTTTATGTAACTTAATTCAATAAATGCTCTAATAAATAACAAATTTTTGATTTTACATAAAGCTTCTGCTGTAGAAATCACGAATAACAAAATGTTCTTGAAACACTAATATTTTAAATAAAAAGAATTAATTTCCAATCAACTAAATCGATCACTTAAACTGACTGATTTATGAAAATTTGAATATCACTATTCAATAAAAAAAAGGATAATTTTAGATTTTCCATCGATTGTTTCAAAGAAAATACGCCAATCAGCGCGCAGGTTTCTCAAGATTAATTGGCCTAAGATAATGAAAATGTTGAGTTTTTCTAAATTTTTAACATTCAAAACTTCATAAATAAGTCTTAGTTGATCGTGGAAAATAGAAACATTCATTCATTTATTTAAAATTTGGCGTGTCCAGAATATTTCTCAGAATATGATACCTTACTGCATTAAATTTAGAATTCATAATTTTTGAAATATATTTATAGGCCGGAACAAAATATTATTATTGATTTCATTTCAATCCTTTTGAAAGCAAAACTAAAAACTGAATTTGAGTAATTTTTGTTGAATTATTCTTTGAGATATTACATAAATTATAAAAAATATTTTGTAGTTCACATAAGAGTTAAATACCGAGCGATTCAGTTTGCAATACTCATATTCATTAATAATAGTAATAAATAAATAGCAATAAAGATGATAAATAAAATAAAACGCTTGGTTTTATTAAAAAATATCTTTATATTAATTGCAATTTATCATTTTCACTTTAAATTAAAGTTGACGTTTTACTGGAAATGACAACAAATTAGCGAAATATATATAGTAAATTGAACGAAACGATCTAAACAATATAAGTTTGGTATGACTATCAAAATGTGAAGATTAAAAATGTTTTGTTCGAGAATCTATTAAGAGACCAGTTACTTAAAATATTTAATTGAAAATTGTAGTGAGCGGTAATACTGGCGAACCGGCTGGTCGCCAAAGGCGGCTAGTATTTAATAAATTAAAATGAAATTTTTCGTTATGAAGAAAAATTGTACTGACTCAACCTAAATTTGAGTACTCCGTCCTACAATGAATTTGTCAAGATTGGATTCTGAATTGAAAACGAAAGTGTCGAGGAAAGGATTCGAGGCTGAACAAAAGCGGGGATTGTCTCAGATGATCCCTACATTTGCTCATTTCACAGTATGCATTAGCGCTAAACTAAAGAATAAGGAACAGTAATCAATTTATAATTTCTTAAAGTAAATAAATTGCGAGATACGGTAACCTAACTGTATTCTCTAATTAATATTTGTCGAGTCTTCCACTGTTTCATACGATTTAGCAGAAATGAGCAAAAAATCTGTACCGTATTCTTTAGTTTTATCAATCATAGATATTGAACTTATACATGATGGAAATTAAAAATATTAAAATAATTAAATAATTAAAGTAATTAGCTAAAACAGAGAGATCATGTTTTACGGGTAGTGTAAATTAGTACGAAGAATTTTTCAGAAACTAATTTTTTTAATGTCAGATCGATTAAAAAAAATTTTTTTTACGTGAATTAGTGACGTGTTAGTATAAAATCGAATAGACAGAGCATTTTGTTTAGAACCCTGAAGACTCAAATGTCTTTTTATGTCGAGTCAAAAAATCTGCCCTGGAATTGTTCCAGTTAATCCGGGAAGTCTACTTCCGTTTGTTTATATCAGGACTTCTGAAACTATGAATCGCCATCTCAAATATGTCGAGTAGAACAGTCATAAGAACAGTATAGAGTTTGTAATACATACTTGTTTCAGGTACTTGAGTATCTGTAATAAATAATTTTTAAGAAAATCACCTTGATTTATAGTTTTTTACCAAAATGCAGTGGAAAAACTCTTAAAAATTATATTTATCAATCATTAATTAATGAGGTTTTTTTCCCCCTACCAGTTTCACAATTTTTCCGAAATATGTCTTGAGTAAAAAGGGTCCCGGTTATTATTATTATTTATCTTCAGAAAAAGATCACAAACAAAAAAATGGTAAGCAGTTTTGGATAGTATAAAAATGCATGAACTTTAAAGCTAAAACTCGTGCTCACAATTGAATATCTATTTACAAATAGGATAACTCGAGTTTTAGCGGTATTCACCGTTAAGGCTTCCTGTCGTGGAACTGATATCAGTTCTTCCCACATGTCCACCGCTTCCGTTCTTCAGTGACTTCCGCCAATTTGAATACATTAAACATCCTGTTCAACTGATACAATAGATCTATCCTGATCTGAATTTGAAAGCAATGCTGAGACCAATCCCGGTCGGTCGTTTTTTGTTACTTTCTTTTCTCTACCTCCCCCCCCCCACTACCATGGCAAAAAAAAATGCAGTGGGGGAAAGAAAGCGATTAAGAAACTCCGCTTTCGTTTTCTGTAAACACCCTGAAGCTCTCAGAAAAAACTGCAGTGGAAAAGAGAAAGTTGTCTGACTGGGGTGGGGGCACCTTCGTGGTAGCTTTTGAGTTGACTTGTTGATGCAACAGCAGCGTGGTTGCGAATATTAATGATATTTTCAAGGCTATATCCTAGGAGTGCATTGTACTCTGAGATTTCAGTGCCTCTCCCTCACGCTTAGGGGGCTACGCGATGTCCGAAAGACAGCCGTCTGCATTTTTTTGAAAAAATATTGGACCCTCAGGGCCGGACGAAGATACATCGCATGTCTACTTCTATGCCAATTATGGGGGGGGGGCTAGAATTAGGCGAATAAAATATTTGCTGAGAATATTCTGGAAATATTCGTTTCTAGGAGGCCCTTAAGGTGTGGAGGCCCTTTGAATTCTATTTCCATAGTTTTAGCCCAGACAGATACCATTTTGGAGTTTGTAGTGCCAGACTAATACAAGTCCAAGGTACTTTTAAGAACCCAAAAGTAGATGTTGGTTGGTCTATTTGAAAATTTATGAATTCTATTTTTAAATTAGACTGAAGTTATAATAGAATAATGATTATTTTTAATTTTATGTTTTTTCAGTCTGTTTTCCCTAATTTATGACTGCAAAATCTAAAATAATAATAATAGTTATTGGCGTTTTCAGAAAGATAATTTTCAATCTTTTAAAAACTGAGACTTTTTCAAACTGGAAATTTCTGAATAATTTTGTCACAATTTCTCGTATAAAACTGTTAATATCTATCTTTCGGTTTAAGATTCTGCATTATAACCGTATTTTTAATGAGAAGTTTTATAATACTGAATTTACAAATATTGCATTTCTTTATTTATTTTTGGTGTGATGTGCTATATAATAAAGCTGTACTGAACGCTTAATCAATAAAAAGTGAAAATAAAATTTAAAAAAAATTATTTGCTAATTTTAAAAGATATTGCTATTTTAAAATTTGCTCTTATTTTATTTCATGAAACATGCGAGAATAAACCATATGCAAACTTAACGAAAAAATGAAATTTCATTGAAATGTTGTTAAAATATTGAAAAAGTGTTCAAACTCGCCTTTTTCCATTTTCACAGTATCGTGTATTTGTTGCAATACAACTGTTATATTGTTTTGCATTCTAATTTCAATTACAGATCTTATATGTCAGTAAAGTTAGAAACGAGCAATACACAATTAATATTTAGGCATTTAAAAAAATTCTTAAATAAGCATTTGAACTGAATTAAATTATTATATTATTTCTATAATTTATTTTTTAAATCTGTCATTACATAAAGATTTGAAATGAAGTCACAAAGGGCATATACATAAAAATATAATAAACGAATTTGTTTTATATTTAGAAGAGAAAAAGGCTGACAAGTTATTTTCAGAATTCTGTTCGACAGAGGCATTTTACTGTATAATTCAAAAGGAGCTCCCGGTCATTAAACTTGGCTGTTCAATGTATCTGAATGCCTCGAATCATGGTTCCAACACCTTTCTCGTAGTGGGTATGTCTCATCATTGACATAGCCACTGTATACTCCGGGGAAGAGAGAACTCGCTTACTTAAACAGCGACCTTTTGTGCCCAAAGAGAGTGCAGTTGAAATGCCTAACATATACAAAGAAGGCTATTTCATTGAAATAATTTTCTACAAAAAATATTTATATGCTTGATGTATCTTACAAACATTGCTTCAATGATGTGTTGACTATAAATGATGATAAAAAAGTTTTTATTTAAGTACAATGAAGATAAACAATTCCATGAGAGAGTTTTTGAAACAATTTCTTGCCACTGTTCATTCTAAACGATAAGATTTTCTTCCTTATTTTTGAATCCCATTAGTATATGAGCACGTTCGTCAGACAGCTAAGTAGCATAGGCTTTTATCCTGAAAGTCCTATTCCTAGTTTTGGATGAAAAGATTGAAGAAACATGGATCATTTCAAAAGCCGTTAAATGCGGCTCTAATTGTTTCGCTTTCTTAAGTAATGTCAATTACAAAATGACACAAAAAAATTAAAAATTTTAAGGGGAAATAAAATTCTGCAACATGGCTTACATTTCATATAGGTAATAATAAAATGATTATATATTAAGTCAGCAAATTTGCATCTGAAAGTTTTGAAAAAGCGAAAAAACGTTTGAAACCTCGGATGTCTTGCATGATAAGTGAAGATTACATTGAATGACAATCCCTTGAGAATTCTGAATAAGTACGAAAAATCTGTGAGATTTAATTTATTATTATTATTTCCCCTTAAAGAGAGTTTTGGGATTCATTCCTTTTTGATTTTTCTGAAATTGTTGTTTCGATTAAGAATTCGTTATCAAATATTTTTAAGAGTCAGAATGGAATTTATTATTTAAAAAAAAAAGTCTGCCAGTAATGAGCGCTGCCAACCTGATTACCGTAACTTTTGCTACAGAATTTTCAAAAATATAAACTCAATGAAAGATTTTAAATGTAATAGCGGACTGTAGACTTTATGGCGGAAGTTTCACTTTCTAAATACCTTGTGTTATTATTATTTGGTTAAAATAAAAGTCTTAACCGTTAGAATTTCCTTTTATATATATATATTAATCAGTTGGGGATTTTTTACCGTCAATTCGTGGAAAAAGTATATTTGCATTATATACTTCAGTGAACGCAACTGACTCTAATTTTTTTTCTTTACTCAATGCGCTGGTGTTTCTTCCGACTTGCGCAACTTTGTAATGTCATCGGCGAATGCACGTAGAAGCTATAGATAGAAGTTGAAGGAGGATTAACTATGCAAGCTTGAGTGACTTACTCCTGTGGCACAATAAACATCTGTCATGACATAAGAATGTCAAAATAGTCTCATGGAACGTAATATTGTAACAAAAAGTTTGAAGGTTGCCGAAAGTACTTTTTTAAAAATATTTTTTTCTGTAATTCTCGTAAAAATTTGGAAAACACGCGAACTAACTTGTTTTATTTGTATCTTGATACTTTGGAAAATCTAATTACTTAATCTATAAATCTCCCATTCAGCAATTTTTAATATAATATCTTACAATTACCAAAGACTTCTAAAATTACCTTACAAAGACTTTTTATGATTTTGTTGCTTCCTTGAGCGCACGAACGACGGGATTAGAATATTAAGAAATTAGAATTTGTTTAGGAGCCATTTTAAAATTTCTACAGCTATAATTTGAGTCGGGCCCTCTGAACTTAAGAGCATTCTAAAACTGAAAATTAAAAAGGAAAATTATGCAGAAAGAAATATGCTTTCAAGAATCTTCAAAATTTGGGTTCTCTAAAATCTTCGTTATCTCCGTAAAAGTGCTTATTCATGCCATGTTAAAGAAAATTTATTTCTCAGCAAATCAGAGGATTTAATAAAGAATATTTTATAAGATTTTTTTTTTGATGTTCCTAAAAGTAATGCCATGTTGGGAAGCCTGGTATCGAGATTATATTTTATCGCGGTTGTAAGATTATATTTAATCAGAAAATCTGTGGGGAACAGACTAGATACATGATAGTTGTCTCTATCAGAATGCTCTATCGTGTGTCGTCCTCGACATCTGACCATGTTTTAAAATCGCAAATTCCATTACAAAATAGTACTCATGCAATTTAAAAAAAAAAAGGATGCAAATCAATCAAATCAAATGAGTCTAAAAGAATATGTGGATTCCTGTGTAACTCTGGATGCAATCAATCTCTTCGAACTAACTAAACTACATTTGTAAATTATTGCTAGAGGCAAAAAATTACCTTTGCACATTTTAATTTAAATAAATTTCATGTTTGTAAAATTGGAATCCTGAAATAAATTTTTCAGTCTTTTTATGAAAATGCCAGAATTCTGAAATTTTGTATGTTTCCGATGACAGATGATTTTTCATAATTTAATTTCTAAAGAATTTATTAATTTGGACGAAAGACTGATTCCATCTGGTAGTAAACTGGAAAACAATTTATAACAAGATTGAGTAATAGTTGCAATAATGAATTGTGAAGCATATTAAAGGAGAAAAAAAAAAGTTATACTAATAATCAGAAAGTTAACATTAAGAATACAGGGTTTTTTTTCTATTAATGGATTAAAAAACAGAAGATTTTTATTAAGGAAAATCTAGAGGTCAAAACAAAAATCGTAAAGCAAAAAAAGTAAAAATTTTGATTTATTTCGCTTTATAATGGATAACAATACAGAATTATATTGTTACTTATATTTTTAAAGAGTCTTCAGAATTAAAAACAAATAAATTCAACTTAATGAGCCAATTTAGGTTCAGCCACGATCTAATTATTTTTAAAAATCAAGAAACCCATTTTAAGCAAAAAAAAAAAAAAAAAAATGAGAATTTGAGAGATACACCATTGCAAAAAACAATCAGAACTGTTATGATCTTTCGAACAGATGGGAAAAAATCTGACTTCTACTAATTTTGATTTTTATAATAGGAAATTTGCGAGCTCGAGCACTATTTTGTGCTAAACGAAATTAAAATTTTTCGATAACGAAGAATTTCTTCTGAGACTACATTGGAGACTGTTTCTAAGAAAACTTTTAAAATGATTTTCAGTTATTCCAAAAAATGACAATCAGCTTAAGCTTCCTAGAAAATCCATACATCTTTGACATTCGAATAAAATTGGATCCGATTCGGAAATGAGAGAAAAATATTTCTGGAACTTTATTATTCTAGAAGAAAGAATTTTTCTATTACATGATTAGAACCATAAAGGAAAAAATCAGCTGATATGCTGTATTATGCATGAAAAGATTAAATTAAAAAAAAACATTGTATATGATTTTACCAAACAATCTTTCTTAAATGTATTAAGACGTAGCATTACATATTTCAAATAAAAATTCTGAATGAAAAATACAACAAACATCATTTTGATAACGTGCTGTCTTTCAGATAAAACTCAATGGTAAATGAATAACAAAAATCTTTATTTCAATGAAGAAGATCTCCCCAAAAATTAATAATAGTGGCATAACTAATTTAATTATAAAATGCATCTTAACTGTAACTTAATATTGTCTGCAATACAAATGTTAATTATTTCCCAAGTTTTGACTGTAACACAAACTAACAGAGAAAAGTCTTCTCCAAACTATAGTCTGCATAATTTCTGTAGGCGTTTCAAGGACACTCATTTTCTCTACTCTTCACTCTTTCTTCTTCTCTGTTGCCATGGTTTCGACAAAGTTTGTTTTTTGTTGTTGTTGTTATTGTTGTTTTTCAACGCCAGTACGTTTTGGGAATACCTTACCTTCGGAATACCTTAACAGCTGTGTAAAAAAAAAAAAAAAAAAAAAAAAAAAAGGAGTGATACTGTTATCTGCCTTAGCGAAATGTGACCTTGAACCACCTACAGAAAATACACAGATTATAACACTAGCTCATGTCAATTTGACAGCTTCTCAGAATTCATCCAAGAAATTTCCTCTAATTTAAGATCAGATTCTTCCCTTAACCTTCCAGCAACCTTTACTCCCTCAAGAGAGGCCCGTATACTCTGTCGGCATCTGATTAGATTCTTCCCTCAACCTTCCAATAAACTACACTTTCCCAACGGGTACATTCCGGCTGTCTTCTGAGAGATTGCTTACCACACTTAGACATCTGATGAAAGTCCTCATCAACAAGCGAGAGACATATATACTATTGGCATATAATCTGCGCCTTCCCATGCAAATTAAGATGGGTATTCCGCCCAGTTGACATGATTCATTCTCACATGTATTCTTTATTAGATAACACAGGATAAGCTGATCCGTCGCCTCTGGTTCTATGCATCCCTACCAGGCTAATGATTTGAATACTCCATTCATTACAATCTAACGGATACTAATTTAAAAATCGTTAAAGGCAAGCTTTAACCATTGCTTTGATTGATTTAATATATAGAAGAATCTAGACTTTTTTAGATATTTCGCAAATGTTACTTAATTTTCAGAGTTACATTAGATATAAAACTACATACATTAATTGAATAATTCTCATTTAACCCTTTCTAGGGCCGTGGGAAGTATGCTTCCCACCAAATTGATCAAAATTTGTATGACATTTTGTAGGTTGGCATAAGTTCTGACAAATTTTTATAGAAAGACGGAAGCTTAGATGCTTCAGTTCTTTATCTCAGACAAAATGATGTGTCTTGATTCGTTATTTAATTATTAATTAACCGAATTAATTAATTAATCAAATTAAATTTATCTAATAAGCTAAATGAATCCCTTTTCTTATTCTAATTTCAAGCCTAAAAATATTTTAACATAATATGACTAGAAAAAAATGGCCCTTTAAATATAATTTAATATACGGGTTGTTTATAAACCCTTTTTAGAATTTTAAGGTTTAATTAAGAGAACAAATATGTGCAGAAATCTAAAAATTACTATAAAATGAGTAAAGGATGCTGAAGTTTATTCCTACATCATTTAATACCTCTTACAATGGGCATAATTAGTTGGCAGAAGCATATGAAGATGTGCTAAATTCTTAGTGGCGTCAAGATCGGTAACACTATTCCACAATGGACATTGTGCCTTTTTTGACTAGTACCCATTTTCAGGTTTCCCCATTCTCTTTTCTTTTTCATCAGCAGGATGCCATAGAATTCCAACTATTCTGATTAATTCTGACCCGAAACTGAATATTTGAAAATTGGATAGCTGCTATTAGAAAAAAAAAAATGTAAAGTATTCATTGAAGAATTATAAAATAAATGTTGTTTACATTGTGCATACTTCAATACTGTATTAGAATTTCACTATTCGACCATATTAGTCAAAGTTGTTTCATTGCTTTTACTCGTATTGGATCCGAAAAAGTTTCTTTGAGAATTTTTTTTCTTTCTATCCACCCTTCTCTTCAAAACGGTCAAGAAAACTGGAGTTTGGATTATAAAGTGATCAAAACCTTTGATAATGACTGAATTCATGATTCATTAACATTGATTGATTAACATTTTATTACCAAGTGCTTTTTTAATGGTCTTTTTAAATCTGTAAAGATACTTTACGGATACTCTGTATAATTCGAATTCACATAAACATAAAAAAAAAGAAAAGAAAAGAAGAAGAAGGAGAAGGAGAAAATGAAATACGATTTTTTCCTTAGTGATAAAATATCTTTCATGTATTCTTCATTCGAAAGACAATTGATGGAAAATTAAAACAAATTTATTTGAATCTATTTTGAAAAAAGATATATATCTTTTACTTTTATTTATACTTGTTTATTTTTCTCTGTATATATACAAAATTAGATGTCAGGGAATGAAACAATTATCTTTCTAAGCAAAAAAAAAAAAAAAAAAGAGGAACTAGGAGAAACGTTACATTTAATTCTGATACAAAAAAAAATGATCCATGATATGACTAATATTATTGCAACAGCAGCACGAAATGTAAACACAACCGTCTTAGTTTAGTATATTTTATAATGACTCATCCTACGTTGCAACACAATTACAATTATGTACTCATGTTTATAAACAATCTGAAACCTCTTTTTAAGGATACCTTCATTATCTCTTCTCCGATAAAACGATTCCTGTCTCAGAGCACTTTATGTTCTGAAAAAGAATCAAGAGATCTCAAAAACAATATGAATTTTTTTATCTGCATCATTAACGCTCAGCATTTATATTCAAATTATGTTTATTTCACCTAATTATGTATGTTTAAACTACCTTCATGCATACTGAAATCAAATATAAGCTTATTTTGCACTTTTTAAAATGAATTTTAATTTTAAATGCTAAATTATATTTGTTATTTTGCTTGCTTTCTGCTTTTTCTTTTATGCAGAATTATCGGAGCTGAATTCTTTGTATAATATGGAGTGTTAAAAATATAATAAACCTGAGAAATATTTACCTTTACAAAAAAAATTGAAAATTTCTGTTTTAAATATAATTTCTTTTAGAGATTTCTTTTGTTTTCCTTCGGAATATAAATATTATTAAAATATAATTAATTTTGAATTGGAATTACTTTTTTTCCTTTTCAAAATTTAAATTTATATATATATATATATATATATATATATAATTTTGACACTGCATTTACATTAAGAGTAACAATGGTTATGGTAGAAAATAAGACGTGCATTTGAGTTCCTTATATATCTCGAAAATTGAAAGTATTGTTTAAGAAATCATTTTCGTATTGTGATAATTTACTTTAGTTTAATTTTGTAAAATTAAGCTCCCTTTTGAAACTGCTGGTAGACTTTTGTAGGATCATAATTTTGAATTCTGGTCAGATGAGAAGGATGATTTCAGAAAACTCTCCAAACTTTTGCATTACAGAAGCGAGAAGACGTAAAACGATTTCCTTCTTTATACTCGCATGTCATTTTAGACACAATAAAAATAGGAGACCAAACTGGAATCTAAAAAATGATAAGAGGATGAAAGAATTTTACAAGAAACAAATACACATTTTTATTACAATTTGCTAAAGGCCAGGAAAATTACCATGCGACTATATTAAAAGAGCACGTCAGATTGACTTGTTTTATAATCTTGTTTCCTTTTTTTTTTTTTTTTTTTTTTTGTCTCACGTGTCAGTGACTTGATCTTAAACTTTCATTGCATCTTTAAAGAATTTAAAAAAGAAACAAATTCATGATTTGGCGGTATTTCTTCAAAATACTTCTCTATTATCAAATCCATAAAACGATCTAAGGATGAATTATGGCATATTTATTATGAATTAAACTTAATCCCATCCGTCCCCATTTAAGTTTAATCCCCCCCATTAACCACTTGAAGTGTACCCACTTTAGATAGTTAAAACATCGTAAAGGTGTGGCCTGGGAAAAACAAAAACAAAACAAAAAAAAAATTAAAAAAAGATGAAGTTTCTGGTTTAAAGATTAATACAGAATTAAAAACCTTTAAAAGTCTTTTAATTATTAATTTTATTATATTTATTTAAAATTCCAAACTCTTTTGAAGAAAAACAAACCACAATAAAAGTCGTTAGAAGATAGCCCGATAAAAACTGATACGAAACGCTGGTCCCAAGTGCTATCACATCATCATAATCAGTATAAAGGGGGGTGGGAGACATCAGTGCTATCGAAATATATGACTCTATTCAATGTTTTCATTTTTTCCCCCCATCTTCACTTTTTTGCATCACCTCATTATCAGCCCTGAAGCAGTCATTGAAGTAGCGATCGACCGGTAGTGAAATGAATGGATTACAAGGCGTCGACCGCAGACGGCAGCACGTGGAGAGAGCATTGAGGAACTGGTTCCATCCTGATCCAACACAAGTGGACGAGTTGTGAAAAGTATTATCGTAAAATCAACTTTATCGCTATTAAAATGAATCGCTCGATACAGAAATTAACTGAATTCATACGTGTTTTTTTTTTTCGTTTGAATATTCGAATAAAATATATTTATCTTCACACACACTCAGAAAATGTGGAAGAAAGTTATGAAATTCATATTAACTGGCAAACGAAATTTAGATGCATTTCATTGCCATTCCTCTTTTTCATGAGTGCTAGTTTAAAATGAGAGAATATAAAATTTCAAATAAAAATAAAATGAGAGAATATAAAATTTCAAATAAAAATCAGAGAATTACATTAAGTACTTTAAAGCATTCAATAAAAATTTGTAAAAATACAATGGAATACACAAATGAAAAAAAAATTAAATTAATCATATATAAATATAAGCAGTAAGGGGCTAAATCCACATTGCCTGTAGAAAGAAATAAGAAAAAATCTAATTCTGTGTTTTTTAAGTTTTTATTTATTTGTATAACGAGGCCATCATTCAGATGATAACTTGAAAATGTTGGACAATCATGAAAAACAGTCCACATAAGGAAAAATAATAACTGTTCACAGAATGTTTATACTTCTTTGAATTATCAGGTTCTTTTCACGTTTACCACATTATCAAGTGTTGCTGGTGAAGTAAAAAAACTATATTTTTTGGAAGGGGGAGAGAGAATCACTTATACTGCTTATTAATTGTAGCCTTCAACCCAGAATACAGACATGCAAAAAAAATATCGATCATAAATAATTTCCGGGCTGCGTAAGTGCCACCATTTATTTATATATACACCTCTTCCCATTATTAAAGCTCTGCATTGCAAAGTCACAATATTTCAAATCATTCATTACTCATTCATCTTATCAAAATTTCTTAATTACTAATTTATCAATTCACCGTTGATTAAAAAATCTTCATTGATCCCAGCAATCTAGATCTTCTAAAAATGTGTTGCAAAAAAGTTCAATTTCCACTTTTTTTTATTCATAAAAAATCTTACAGCAAAAAAATTTTTATAAAATATTTAATGCCTCTTGGCAAATCTCATATTTTCGTTGAATATTTTTCTTTTAAATAAAAAGAAAAGAGTTTTATTAAATATCCAAAATCTTGAAGGCTTTTATAATTTCAGAAACATGAATTTTTCCTGAACTTCCGATTACAAAAAGGTCTTTCATGACAATAGCAAGCTAAATTCTTTTTATCCAAAGAAGCAAACACTGTAGGAAATTTTAAATTATGTTTCTCGTCTTTCAAAATTTCTCAGATGATAAATAGTAAAATTTTTTAATTTTGATTGATAAATGGGGAAACAATGCCTTTTGAATCATATCATGATTGATACTAAATTTATTCTTGTATGTCTTCAAAGTGCTATTAAGAAAATTGAGTCTTCATAATTCATTCTTAAGAAAACTAGAAAATGCCCTCTCTATATTTGTAGAGAATAATAATAGGTTATTCCAAGTTCTGAACGTTTCATGGTATTCATATAACTACTGAAAAAAAAGAGAATATGCCTGTTCAAAAATTAATCATCTATGTTTTTTTTTTTATTTCTTATCAGCATTTTGCCCTGTAATTTTTATTCAACTGTGTAGTCTCAGATGTTTTATAATTCTCTTTCAGCATAGCTAGGTGAGGAGGCGAAGAACCTTTGAGTTCATGTACTCTATAAATCGTCAACTCAAATCGACAAATAAAAAATAAATATATAGATTAAAGGACAAAAAAAGTATCAACAATGTTTTAAACAAACTTATTAATGCTGCAAAGATATTCATTGTGTTACACCAGTGGCAGTGTGGATAAGGCTTCAAATGGCAGAGGCACTTCTATAGGAAAATTGCGACTTCTATGTCTAGCCAACATTGCTCAAAATTGGTAGACTAATTTTCGCTTTGACAACTAGTTGTCAGTCAGACTGGTTGTTGGATATTTTCCTCCATACGAGACACAAATGAGGGCCAGTTCATTCTCAAGGTACTCCTAAAGGACTAACCCTCTGATACTGGAGTTCAAACAAGACTTCTATTCCAGATGGTAACGTAATGCTCCAAGGTTGCTTTAACAAACAGAAGTTGTGCCCTCTCCCTTTTATCATGTTTGACTCTTGTGCTTGACTAGTTATTCTTGTCCATGCGGGATAAGCTACAATAACAACAGATGTTCATGGTTCCATAACTATATTTCTAACTGAATGAATGTTAGCTTTCCCATTTTTTTAAAATTTTTTATCGTGTTTTATTAACATATTAAACCAGGTAACAATAAAATTACTATGATTTGATGGTTTAAGGGGAACGATAAAATGATTTGGAGAATTCCCGTATCAATTTACATATTATTTAAAATGTAACATTTTCTGTATCTAACTATCAGACCAACCTTGACCTCAATAAGCTAAATAGTTTTGAGATTTATGGATCTCTCGGTGGAGAAGCACTCAATCTTAACATTTGAGAGTTACTTCCTGCAAGCCATATCTCAAGCACATCCTATTAATATGAAAATTTACAAAATAGGAAATTTTAAGTTGGATTTACTAAAAATGTTAATCTACCGGAAAAATATTTCTGACATTTGAACTTAAAATGCTATCAGAAGGGTTCATATAAAATAAAAAAAAGTTTTTCTCTTGCATTCTTTGCTAAAACTGTTCCACGAAATCTGATGATGTTTGTATATATAGCATCAGGTCTGAATTTTATGTAAGAATAGCTTTCTTTCCTTAAGTGAAAGTATCATTATTCTGCGGAATAATGAGAGAACTGCTTCAAAGTTGATGTGGTTGAACGAGCTATTCAGAGAATAAGCTTTTTATCCATCATTTGAAAGATAATAATAATCATCTCCCAAATCAGCGATAAACAAAACTAAAAGATAGATGCAAAAAACGATTTCAGTGAAATTTCTTACTCAAGCTTACGCTTCAGCAAACTATTCTCTTCGTGTTGTTCCTATTCAAATTTCTTTCGAACTGTCATTCAAAAAGGCACGAAAAATCTGCCTCTTTAAACATCTTTGTACAAAAAAATAGTAATTGCACGAACTGAATCTTTTGTCATTTATAATGTGCACAAAAGTACGGATTGAGCAATGCAGCTTTGTCAGCAGTATTAAGAAACCGATCGCTAAGCATCGAACAATAGAGCATTCTTTATGCAGTTAAGATATACTGCATGTATATTTTTGCGGAAAAAAAGGAATCATTTTTGAATTGCATACATATAGTCTTAATTCCATTGATGAATGTAAAATCGCACTTTATTTTATTTATCTTTTGAAGATGAATTTCATTATGAAAGATAAATAAATGTTTTTGATGATTTTACTGAGAAGATGACCTGAATTTTTAATGCAGTCATAGAGTCGAATATGATTTTATTGCGTACTAAGTTTAATTTTTCAAAATATTCCGAGTTGATTAAGTACCTTTTTTAATAAATATACATTTTTTCACTTCATCTTCAGTCATATAATATTTCATCTCTGACTTAACGTTACAATAGTTTCTAATTTTTTAAAAATATCTTTATCAAAATGTTTCTTTAAGCATTGCAAAGATCAGTCTAGGATTCATCGGAATGGCGAATTGTTAACAAGGAATAAAAACTGCTATGATTTTAAATTTTGCTTCTTAGAACGGATGAAAAAGGATGGAGAAACAATCTCCTTCATTTCCCGCAACTTGTTAATATAAATAAATAAATAAATATTCTAATTTCTTAGGAAATGCCTTTTATTGAAACATTTTTTAAAATTAATATTAAAGATTAAATCCGATGTACTTAAGAATACACATATATGAATATATCTTCTAGCAGATGAATAGGAAACGAGCTAACTTTAATCAGTTCTTTATTCTTTTTCTTTATAGTTAAAAAAAAAGTTAAACTCTTTTTTTCTAACTTTATCTTAACTTTTAAGCTTTCTTTGTTTTTATTAAAAACAGGACTTGAGAGCGACACATTCAGTAAACCAAAGCGGAAAAAAGTAGAAGTGATGTATTGAGTGCTTATATAGCTTCTGTATGATATTTCTCATAAATTTAGATAAGCGAACATTTATTTTAGGCCCATGGTTTCCAGGTATATTGCAGTTTAACATTAGGTAATTTAAGTTGCACGAATTAGACTAAGGGAAACGAACGCCTCACACAGAAATTAAAATGATGTTTGAATTCAAGTTGTTAAGCAATAATGCACGGTTAAATTGAATTTAAGAATTGAATCATTTTACTAAATATTAAGATTTTTCGCATTATTTTCGAAATGCGAAAAATCTTAATATTTAGTAATCTTAATATTTAGATCTTAATATTTAGATCTGGCAAATGACTAGATTTTATTGTAAAATCTAGTCATTTGCCAGATCTTGTCTAGACTTATACATTTCGAGACAAGGATTTCGTGTACTCATTCCCTTATCCCTCTCGATGGGAGCGGGACTAATGATATCAAGTACGCCTCTTTCCTCAAGTTCGGTTTCATAAATAATAAAAAGGTTCTAAAAATATACTTTTATTAGTGTGCTAAAAGTAGAAAATACTTTTTAATCAAAAATATGGATGTCAAAAAATCGTAAAAGGATGAAGGGCTGATAGCAATACTCGAATTAAATTAGAATTTTAACAACATATATAAAATATTTTGATTTTAGGATTTTTTAAAATTTTCATTGTGACTTCATTTCGATATAGCATTGTTTCCATCGTTCCATGTTTTTATGATCTTGCTTTTACCTCTATATTTTTGGTTAAAAAAAACATTTTCTTTTAGTACATTAACAGAAGCGTGATCTTAAAAACTTTTTTAACATGTGATCATTTTTACTTTTAAATTTTTAATGCATTTCCCAATTCCTTATTGTAATTACCATGGAGACTTGCATTAAAATTCACCGACAGGTGTCTCTACTCACATAGAATCAAAATTTAACAAAGTTTAATCCTCATTTAGTTCTGAAAATATTGTAAGGTTACCAGGAATCCCTAACAATGCAAAATTTCAGAGTTCCAATACATCAAGAAGTGGACGGATTATAAAATGTCCCCTTTACGAACATGAAATGAATTCAAATGCTAAAAAAGAGCGTAATAAGAAATGACTGCGAAAATATTTAGTCTTCTTGACACCTCCATCCACTAAATACTAACAGCAGGATGTATGTTCCTCTCCTTTATTAGCGTCTTCCATCGTTAAGTCTTTGCTCCCTGGGTCACATTATGAAATACTTGTTAAGAATTCGCTTGAAAACAAAAATAGAATTTTGAAACACACTCGACAAAAGAAAAACAATGAAACTCCTATATTCTTAATATTTTCTGAAGTGGAAAATGCAGTGAAACTATAAAAATTGTGTGAAAGAATATAAAACCTCGTAATAAACTGGTTCTGATACAACTAAGGCAGTGTAGACTTGGATATAAATGAAAAGATCTTGTTTATGAGGTCAGCCATGGACGAGAGTTTTAAAAATGTTCTTTATTTTGAGAAAATGTGTGCCCCTTTTTGCCAATGGAAATCTTACCACACATTTTTCACTCGCCTTCATTTCAAAACTTATTAATGGATTGATTTTTCTCTCTTGGAAATACCAGAAATCCATATCTCTCATTACTGAACAATTTGATTCCTCAGAGGGCGCTTTTCCGGAGCTGTATATTACCTATTCTTTTCTCATTTTCTTTTTGAATTGTACTATTTTGTTTGAATTCGAAACTTTTGAAATGTGTGTTAAAAAATTGATTGTTTCGTTCTCCATCCTTCGTCTCCTTCATATTTTTTTTTTTAAGTAGTGCTCATAGGCGCGGAAAATTTCAACATCTGAAAACAAACATTATATTTGCAATATTACTAGAAAAACGGAGATACGGAAAGCATGTGAAATGGAAAAATAATCATGTATTGTGAAAACATTTTATGACATGATAATAAACGTTTCAGCAGTTTTATATTTATAAATCGGTATTTAATAGAATCAATTTCTCTTTGGTGGAAATTACAATGGACACTCAGTAATCCGGTCCCTTTTGTGCAGCTTTTTCGGGAGGGCAGATGGGAGAAAAAACCGATTATACAAATCAATATATTACAACAAAATGTTACAAATCAGTATGCGTGGATTTCAGATCTTGCGGTGAAGTAAACTGTAGAATTTTGATTTTCATTCCGTAATATTTATAATTATTATTTACATTATAATTTTTGAATAATTGCGTAATTTGTTTTGTAATATTTTGTGACATGTATTTGGCTATTAAAAAGGGATTTTCAAAATGAATTCCGCTTAAAATAGCTCTTTTCTTAATTTTCATGTCTCATATCTACCAGATTACTGAAAAAGCCATTTCATATTCGATGCGCCTCACAAGTAATAAACTCAGGACAGGCAATTTGAATAGATCTGTACAATACACAATTTTAGAGAAACAGGACAAAAAAAAAATCTATTATTCTGATTAATCGGAAGATATAATTATTTTATTTTCAACAAGTCATTGCAGCCTTTAGCGTCATAAAAGTATATCTAGAATGGATTAAAATGAATTTCTAAATTTAAACACAATTATTTTTATGTGGATTACCATGTGTATTCATTTTTGAAGTAATTAATTAATTTAAGGCCATAATTGTATGCATAATTATTTGAGAATTCAATTCAATCTCTCAAGTACAATGCAGATTGTCTACAAATGTCTTTATAGTTCCAAAAAAAATTGGGAAAACAGAAGGAGATGGAATACTTAATTAAATCTTCCACATGTACACAATCTTTCTCAAGTGACCACACTGCATTTGTGTGTTTCTATTACGCAAATGAGATGAAAGAAATAATGCTGAATGAATTCGCAAATCAAAAATTTTGCAAAAAAATCGTGATCTTTCAATGGAGGGGGAGGGGGAGGGGGAGTAGAATTATTATTCAACATCGTGTGTCATAAAAAGAGAATGACTTAAAGCAAAAATCGCTGGTACCACTGTCATCAATGATGCTACTGAGAACATGACAAGAAATCGACTTTCAGTTTGATGCTCTTCCTGCAGTTAAGAGTGAAATTGAACTTCTTGCAGTCAGGGTCGACCTTTTCTATAAAGGGGCCTGGGTGGCCCTAAATTTTTTATAAAGTAAAAAAAAAAAGTACAAACACGAACATATATTATTATTGCAAGTTTGTTTTTGTTATTAATTATTTCGGAAAACTTAATTTTTTTCAGCTTACAATTTTTTTTTTTCAATTTCCTTTTCGGTGCTTAATATAGCAAGTGCATTTAAGCCTTCTGTACACAATGCTTTATTAATCTTTAATTTGCTGAAAGAGTGTCTAATGACTGAAATAATTAATTTAGAAATATATGAATTAATTTTAAAAACTCTTAAATCTATCTTTTATTTGTGCAATAACGGTATCAATTAGACTTCAAAAATAGTATCTAAATTCCTCTATCGGGTTTTCTAACTTTAATTTGCTATTTCAGAATATAATCTATTTCTTTTTCAGAAAAATGTTCTGAAATATTCAAATTACACACTATCACTTTCACTTCTAAAAATGTATTAAATTTTGGATTCCAGTTTAAATTTTATTGGCTAAAATTAAATCAACCAAGAACAATTGCTTTGGATCTAAATAATGTATTGATATTGATAAATTTGGACAATATTACAAACCATATTATTAAACATAAAATGAATGGCACTTCTGGTATTGAAACCCATAGACTTTTAGCTTCGAGAGCGGTATTTGCATCAATAAATTCTTTTAGGACATTGCAAATTTGTTCAAACTGTGTATATACTGTTTTTACCGAATCTGTTTTGGCTTCCCAGCAAGTATCGTATAACTTCTTAAGAGTAATATTTTTGTAGAATTTCCCCATTTTTTGTAGTTGCAGAAAATAAGCAATATAAACGTTACAATATGCATATCTGGAAGTGGCATCACAAATTAATAAATTAAAAGAATGTAATTGGGAAGGCATATAAATTGCATTAGGGTTCAAGGCAATTATTTTAGATCGTACACCTTATAATTTTCTTTCATTTTGTTACCGTTGTCATATGCCTGGTTTCTAAAATTCATAATATCTAAACCAAGCTTACTTAATCTTTTCAATAGAATATTTTCTAGTCCTTCTTCGATCACATCTGTTATTTCTATAAACCCTGTAAATGACTCATTTATAGTTCATCTCCTTCTTCAAAATCTGTATACTTAATAATGGCTGAAATTTGTTCCTTATGGGAAATATCAGGGGTACATTTAGATACTAGAGTAGATGAATGCTTTTATACCGTCTTTAATTTTATTAAAGATTTCATTCCCTAGCGCAAAAGCAATTTGTTCTTGTGATCTATGTGTTAAATGATGCACAATTCTATTTTTTGAATTTTTTTTTTATTCTGTTTATATGATTCATTAGTACGGAATCGTATTTATTTAATGATTCGACTCAACTTAAAATATTTCCACTATTAGGGCTTCCTATTATTTCTAGGGTTCCTCGAAGTGGAAGATTATGTTGTGTTGTGAATTATGGCACAATACAAGCCCGCTGACAGTTAGCGATTTAAGCCGAGTGAGCGCCTATTATTTTTTCAGTAGCCCCTACTAGGGCCATGAGTGCGACTTCATGCGTCGCATTCGCTTGCACAACCACTTTCTACGGGGGGGGGGGGACGTTCACACACCTCACAGATAGAACAACCCTGCCCGACCCCGGGAGGCCCAGATAATGGGGAAGACGCGCTCCCCCTATGCCAGGACTCCGGCGGAAGATTATTACACGCTCAAATTGGAATCAATCACATTCTTTGAAATAGTTAAGTCGTCCCGTTTCTTTATTTATAGTAACTTAATTTGTTTTATCAATAGTCGAACATAAATTGAATCGTTTTATTAATTCTTTCACAACAATAAACGAATTAAAGTGGCCAATAGAATGCACATGATATTGAATTACATTTGACAGCTAACTGCAGTTATTATAATCCCTTATAAATCGTGTAGATTGTTAATTTCAACTTCTTTTCGAAAATAGTATACTATAAAAACCAAAATATTGAGTCTTGCGTTTTCGTATACATTAACCAGATGCGAAGCTGGGTTTCACCATTTGACATTTTTAAAAAATAAAATGTAGTGGAAAATAATCAATCTTCATGATTCTTTGCAAAACGTCCTTTGTGTTATACAGGTCCGGTTTTATACTCAACTTATACTTTATAATAATACTTGGCCATAAATATGAATCACTTACATTCATTTGATGAAATATGTTATCGTTATTTTCTGATTCGATCCTATTCATATAAATACATAGTTCTTCAACGAATTTCACGTTTCTGCATTTTCTTGACAAGGAACTTTCTTCTCCAGTTGAAGCTCGAATTGTAACTTCTGAGGTCGAAGCATTTTTATTGTCAGAATTAATTTGTAAATAAGAAAATATATCTTCTTGCGATTTCTTGAAATTTAGCATTTCTTTTTTGACACGCAAAGGAAATATGTTCTTGCCATGAACATAAGATCTAACAATATTAAATGTTTTATAGTATGAATTTTCAAACACTATGGTAAACACCTAAGGCAATAATTTATCATCATTTATCTTCCTATTAAGTAAGAAATATATTGCATACTTGGATTGGACAATAATATATCCGTATATTTCCAAACCCGTCGAATTTTAAAATTAATTTTTTTCTTTTCTTCTTTCCAATCCGCTATTATAGTTCAGAATATTATTTTAGTTTTGATCATTTTGGGCCCCAGAAGGCCGCCCATATTAATTGTGTTCACATAATCAAATGAGTTGAAAATTGTTCTTACTTTATCGTTCTTCATTATTAAATGTTCCTTATTTTGTAAAATTTTAAATACTATGTCTGTTCATTTGCTTTCTCAACAAATTCTTTGTATGGTAAGGTAGTTTGAAGAATTTTGTTCATGCGATTCAGTGGAAATATAAGAAGAAAAAAAATGGTGGTACTCAAAACATACCACAAGAAGGTGAATAATTTATAATGTATATCACTAGAGTTGGAAAAAATAAAAACACAAAAATACATCGCAAAATAAAAACACTGCACACACATAATTTTGCTACTTTCTAAAAGAAAATACATCTCAGCTGCCTTTTCCTCATGATTAAAATTCGTTTTTTTGAACCTTTCGTATATACCGACATGTCTGATTTGAATTACAGAACTTTCGATATTTAAATCCGTAATTAATTCAAAATAGAAATTATTTAAAAGTAGAAATCACTTGGATAGACAAATATATTTCAGGTATACTTTTTTTTTCATAAATTGAAATAACAATGAATGTTCACAATAAGATGAGTCATCTAATTAAAAGCTTAATGAAATTCTTAGGTGGAGTAATTGCGGTAAGGTTACCTACCAAACAGAAAACACACATAAAAACTACAGGGCAAGTTCAAAGTTTTTTCGTAATCGTTGAGGTTGTTAGCTCTGTTCTAGAGGAAAAGAACTCATTGGCGTAATGACGAAGTGGAGAGAGGTATAAATACTCTAGACGCCAGTCTAAAGAGAAGACAAGAAAATAACACAGTATTCAGCTCATTTCATTTCATAACGTCAAATACGATGATGATGGTGAGAAAATAATGCGTTTTGGGGGTCAATTAACTTATCTAAGCAATTAAAAATTGAATTAATCCTGATCTAAGTACTAATCAAATGTAACAATCGCTTTAACAAAATAAATAGCTGATGTTCATATTAAATGTTCTCATTTTTTTTTGCTGTAACAGTATGCTCGCTCTCAACAATTAGAAAAGATTACAATGTTTACATTCGCTGTAGGCCGGTTTGAGACCTGGTCTTCGGGACTGAAAACTTCCGGATTCGAAATTCAAATCTAAAGATTCTCTGATTATGTGAACCTTTTGCATGTTAAATCTGACTTCAAAGTTCAAATATCTTCCCGTTGGTTAGCTGCGAAAGTTTGGAGAGATAACTCTGGTTTTGTTTTCATGGGGTCTGGTTTAGGTTCGAGATCTCACGGGGGAGCATCTCAGACATGGCGGTTAAGAAGTCGTCGGTTCGGTGAGGGGTTCTCACTTCCTTTGTGATGTTGCTTGTTTGGCCCTTTCTGGATGATGAATCAGATCTCTGTATGAAGAGAAGGTACAGGAAGTATTTATAATGGGATTGATTTGCGTCGACAACAGAGACCGAAATTAATAGTCACAGTGACTCGATCCTTGAACTTTTTATATTTAAGTTCCGTCTCCCTCATTTGAGCTTTGTTTAAAATTTATTCCAATTAGCTCTAGTATTGCTACAAACATAACGTCACAATTACTTAATTAAATTCAACGGTTAGTGGCAGTCTTAAATATCTTAGCCAGTATCCTTGCAAAAGCTTGAAGATTTTTTCAATTTATGTCAGAAACAAAATATTTGTGCTACTCCAAATAAAAATATTTGTTTAATTTAATGCTGATTTATCATTTATTTAAATTTTATTATTTCAAAGCATCAGTCATCGAGTTCACGTGATCAAATGTGTAGAGCAATCATTTTAAGAAGGTCATACACAAACTTCAGCACAGCAACACTTCAATCTAACTATAATTTCTTATTTTATTATCCTATTATTTTATTATTATCATTTCATTTCTTATTCTAAGGTATCTAAGAAAACATAAAAAGTATAATTTAAAATTTACTGTATTATCACATTTCATGCCACATTAAAAAGTAATTAAAATTTTACCATTGCATTGTATCACCAAAAGAAAAATAACTTAATCTTCCTCTTTATCACTTCTTCTTAGGTACAATAAATTATAAAAGTATATTTTAACTGCCACTGAGCATTTATTCACTGCCCTGAATCAAAACTACGAAATTTGCTTATTATACAGCGTTATTCTTGGAATGCATATATTTAGGGAACATATTTTATGCCCAATGTCAAGAAAGAAGCATTTCTCCTAGAAATTACTTCTGCACTTAACATCTAAGTGCAATACTACTAACCAACATCAACAAAATTACATTGGTGTAGCAAAGGAAACATGCGCCCCCCCCCCCTGTGGCAGTTTGTAAATTTAGATGGCCTAATTTTTCCCTCTCATTTTTAAAAAATGATATCACGGCATTAATATTTTGCCCCGATGTCGCCGCATAAGGCTGGAGCCCGAGATTATCGATACACTCCTTGATCCCTTACTCCAAATTAAATGCTTGCGAAACAAATTCATTTACTTGATCAATATTCATTCATTCACAAATGCCTTTCATCATCAATCATTTCACAAATTCATTCATTTCAATTCAATAATTTTAAAGTTTTTTAAAAATGCTAATATATTGCTAGTGCTGAAAGCAATAACTCGATTTTAAAATTAATTTCTTATCATAAAAGTAAGAAAATTCTAAATTTATTGCTTATCTTGAGTACTAATTATAAATTTCTCATTTTACATGATTTATGTATGTGCAGGTAGATGTTTAAATAATTGTTTTCGAAGAAATTATTGATTTTTTTTCATTGTTTCATTTGTAACCTTTTTATGAGCTTTCTAAAACTGTCTTCCTTTTTAATCTATGTGAATTACAAATGAAGTGACAGCTGCTTCATTACAGAGTCACAAGCATTATTATGTGTTTTCTGAGAAATTATAGTTTGGAAGAAAACGGTTCACCATAACAATGATTTCTCAAAAAGCTATTCGAGTATTGATATGAAATTTCCTGAAAATGTTCTCAGAAGTTTGTTTTAAATTTTCCTCAAAAAAATAAAGTCAACATTGAATATAAGAAACCTTAAGTGTAAATAAAAGGCATTTTTTTAATGAAAAAATTATCAGTTTAGTAACTTTGTTCAGCTGTATTATTTTGAACTGCAAGAAATATTTTAGATCATAACCCAGTTTAATTGTCATAAATATGTACTCCTGCGAAGATTTATGTATATTTAGAATATAATTTTGTCTACGGCTGTTAGCATAAGGCTAATTTTTTTACTTATTTTTCGTCAAAATTTCTCAATTCTTATTAAAATAATATTTTGAAAGCTTATTTTTACAATATTTTTAAAGTTTTGAAACGTATGCAGTTAAATAATAGCATTAAAAATATATATAAGTTATTTTTCAATATATATATATATATATATATATCCGAACATTATCGAAAACTTTATTCAGCATTCTTCAAAAATCTTTAATCAAATTTCAAAATTCTTTAATTGTCGTATGACATGCTGATTATCTCTGAGTATTAAGTACAACGTTATGAATCAAATTAAGTGCGCCAAAGGCTTTTGCACTAAGTGTTTCGACTAACAAAATAAGCTCGAAATTTTTTAAAGGTTTCTATTACGTCTGTAAAGAGAAAAGAAAACGATGCATAACCGAAATTTTGTAGAAACTACTTTTAAGTAGAAATTACTTCAGAAAATTTCCAAAAAAGCAATTATCATGAAGCTTTCAAATATGAGGAGAATTTTTTTCATAAATATAACTTATTCTAGAGAGAAACCAAGAAAAGGCTATTTATTATTAGCGCATTGTCGCCAAAACTCGCGCACAAGAAAATAAAAAATAATGAAGCAACCCTAGTAACTTTTTCGCCTCCGTATTTCTGGTCTCGTGACTTCCTATTTTCTGCTCTGTGATTGGTCCAAACTTCTTCCGAAGTGAAAGGTAACTTTATTTATTTCTTTTCAAGTTGTGGTCTCAATTACTTAGGTGTACCGTCTTACTGACGTGATCGACATATTTTACTTCGCTGGAAGTATTCTGCTCTAGTCAAATAAAATCATTTAAAAATTTATATATTTGATCAAAATGAGAGAGATTGTTCATATCCAAGCCGGACAGTGTGGCAATCAGATTGGAGCCAAGGTAAAATGTTGAAATATGTTTATTTTCCTTCAATATTCGCTATTTTATGTCAGAGAATGTGAATAGGAAGTAATACATTTTAATTAAATCTATCTTGATGTTTGATTGAGTGATAGAAAAAAGTATATACATCTTAAACCAGTGTTTGCAGGCATTTGTAAATGCATTCCATTAATGTTTATAATGCATTTGTATTTGAAATTAAAAATGTATGCTCGTACGTTTTTGCTGCGTATGCATTAAAAAAATTATATATAATTATCTTTTAACTACCATCTCGGTTTCGCTGCCATATTGTAATTACGGCATCCGCCCTCTGTATCTCGTCATCACTTATTTGAATCATGTGTTTAATATTCTAAGGAAATAAATCATTTTAGCTAATGAAACGTAATTAAAAACGTATTTTTACAAGATTAATGAAGTGCAATGTGTTAAATTAATAGAAATAGCAATGAATCTTTATTTTTTCTTATGCAGTAGTACCAGTTTTTGGCAATTATCGCTCTACCTATTTCATATCTTGGCAACCAGAAGGATTCTGAAATTAGCCCTTGCCCCCTGTGGGCTTATGCCGAAAAGCATTTCAAGAAGTGTCTTTTTTTTTTTTTTTTTTTTTAAAGAGAGAATTAGAAAAATGGTTTTTGCAGAATTAAACTACAATATTTACAGGAATCGTCCTCCCCCCCTCTTTTATCAGACACACCCATTTCTCAAATGTTGTAATGGTTTCCGGGTACAAGTAAACAACTCAACAAGCGTATGTAGGATGGATAAATTTGAAATAGATATTTTAATATTTCCAACTTTGCACACATTTTAAAAATTTTATAAATCTCATAATATATTTTATGTAATGCTCATTCAAAATAAATTAAAAAAAGCATTAACTTTTTATTATAAAATGACTATACATTTAACATTTTATATTTATAACATATATACATATAACATTTTAAAATACATGCATCATGAACAGTATGTTATTGATATTCTTTAACACCAAATAATTATATACCAAGAGGTTTTTTATTTGTTGAATAATTGCTTTTCCTTTTGAAGTGATTATTTTAAATACTATTTTATAGTAGCTTTATAGTGGGAGTTAATGTATCATTTAACTATAGTAAAAAATGGACACATTTTTTAAAATATTCTTTGAATGTATTTCTTTAAAAGAAATTATTTCAATTAGCTTAAGTAAGCTTGTATAGCAATGCATACATCGATGAATGTAATTCTACAAACAATTTTTATTTGATTTTTCATACAATTCTGCTTTATAAAATTAGCTGGTAATTCACATGTTTCTGGCTTTAATTGTTTTCCTCGTTGCTTTTGGAAGTTTTAAGTTATACAACAGTTTTACAATTTTTCCAGTTAAGTTGCATGAATTTCGGAAGATATGTGCATGTTCCTGTATTAGATATCCATTAAATAAATTGCTTTGCTTTGTATTTAAATACATATTTATTAAATAAATTAATTTGCATCTAAATATTCTTTGTTCATGCTTATTTTTAAAAATAAACTCTGAATATTTTATGTCATATAAAAATATTAAATCATTTACTGTGTTTAAAAAAATTTTTTTTCTATGAATTTCATTTATAGTTTTGGGAAGTGATTTCTGATGAACATGGGATTGACCCTACTGGTGCATATCATGGCGAATCGGATCTTCAACTTGAAAGAATTGATGTTTACTATAATGAAGCTTCAGGTTAGAGAATAATTATTTCCTAAATTTAGTTTAAATCTCTCAGCATTAAGTTAATTTCTGAGACGGTATGTAAAACAAGTAATAAATATTATTTCCAATTTTTTTTTCTCTTGCATTCAAATCAGGATTTAAAGAGTTAATTCCAAAAGCTGAGAATTTTTTTTGCAATTAATGAAATTTTCTATGAGTGAACCAGTATTATATGCTCTGTTTGATTTTCAAAAATGCTTTTCAATATGTTTTAATATATATATATAATATATAATACTAGGATTTTATAAATATGCAATTAACATAATTTGACTGTTTATTAAACATCAATCTTTATATATTAATCATGATTAATTTCAAGAGCTATTAAAACACATTAATTTACAATGCATAAACATATTTTAAAAGTTCCATCTGATATTTTTTATAAATTCAAGTCTATAGAAAATACACTAAGATATTTGTTATGCAAATTGTGTGGGATGAGTTACAGGTCAAGCATTTAGATTTAAAAATTTATTGTATTATTAACTGATAAAAATGTATAAATTTTAATCTTTGAGTACTTCAGATTTATAATTTAATCATTTTCATTTTACCGATTTTAATTTAGAATTGCATCTTAAATTTTCTGTTTATTTTTTATTATTTGAATCAAAAATGAAAGTAGGGGAAAGAACCCTGCTGTAGTTAATTTCCCTTATTGATTTGAATATAATGAATAATAATTGAACAGATAAAACCTAAAAATCATCAAAAATTGTATCTTAGTCCTTGCTGGGATAGAGAGGTTCTTTTGTAATTGAAATTTTTAAGGATTGGTTCATGACTTATTTCTGTCTTAATACAGCTATCTCGGTGGCTTCCTTCCCCCCCCCCCCCAAATTGATTTCATACAAATAACTTGATGGCATAAGCTTTGATATTTGAAATATTTTTTAAAGCTCAAAAATCCAAATATCATCAAAGATGCTCAGGTCAAATAATTTTAATTAAGAAAAGGACCATTACAAAGTATTGTGCATTTCAAAAAATCTCTAAAAATATGAAGGTAAGAACTTAATTCTTATTTCATTCATAAAAAAAAGGAAACTATGATTATGATTTTTCATATAAAAATGAGAACTATAAAAATTATGCAGTTTGAATCGGGGGAATATTGTTGAATGCTCATGTTTAGCTATATCATGTTATTACTGCATCTTTTAATACTTTGTCTAAGAATAAAAAAAAATCTGGTCTTAATTGATAGGACATAATTTGTTTTTGATAAAATAATGCTAATGTATTTTTTACTGTCCTGATAAATCTTCTTATTTTAAATGATAGACAGCTTTTTTAGACATTTGAATTTAAGAAGATCACTCTTATTAAAAGTATGCATAACATTTATTTTAACATAACACCCATCTTATTCTTATAGATGAACATTCAAAGCATTGATATGTGTTTAGATTCCGCATGGGCATAACTTCATTTCTAGTTTTGTAATTGCATTTAAAATTTTTATCTTCATTTTATACTGATTTGTTTACAAAAAGGGGTTCATATACTAAAAGTTTAATGTCTGCAAATAAATTATACCAGAGTTTTACACTGTATTTTTTTCCCCTTAATTCTGGCCCTAAAAATTTTTTTAAGCTGACTTCTTTGTTAATTTGGAAGAAAAAGGGGGTTTTCGATTCAGTTATGGAAGACAGTATTACAAAAATATTATAAATCATAAATTATTAGTGGCAAAAGTTCTTACTTGTAATTCCTTTTTACGACATCTTCTCCAAAAAATGAGACCCCTTTAGATTAGATTCATGATCTTTGCTTTAACACTCAACATCCTCTGTTATGAAGCATGAATTCAAACATGATAGATTATCTGAGTCAATTTCATTTTTGAAAGGTGAGGAATTTTGTATCTTTTTTATATCAGAAGAACTGAAATAGCTGGAAAATAGAAACGAAATGTAGATCGTTCTGACTTTATGATTAATATAGTACGGGTCTTTCGTACGATTCCAAAGTTTTATATACTGAGGGGACTAATGTCAGAGGTAAAATTATCTTATATGTATATATATTCTGCGCCATTGAAATAACATGTCGTTTCAGAAATATCTAACATAAGGCAAAAAGTTTGCGTAGTGAATTACCTGCGAAAGAGATAAGGATGTTAATAGATTAAATTCTTGGTATTCTAAATTGAAGCCGCCATTTATCCATGGCAACGAATGTTTTCTATTGACTTGTTATTTCTAGTACTTCTTCGCTGTTTTATTGAAAGGTTTAAATAAATTTAATGTAAATATTTAAGGAAAGTGAAAGATAGTTTAAAGGGTAAATGTCACTTGAAATTTAAAAATACGGATGAAAATGGCAAAATGATGTTCAAGTAAGACTAGGAAGTTCGAACTCGAAACAACACGATTTTTTCGTGAATAAATTCTAATAAGATTATGGGAATAATTTTTATTGACGCATCTAACTGTCCTGGTTTTTCTGCAAATATTTTGAAAATTGTTTTCTCCTTTTTATGTTCGTTTTTTTATGCCGTCACAGGTCTGTGCGCATGTGCAAGGTTGGCATTGATTGCTCATAGGCAATTTTCTGGTAACCTTCATAATACGTGGTTCTATCATATTCGACAAAAATAATTGCAAGAGCAGCTTTGCTTCAGTTCCGTAGCAAAGAAGTTCAAGCCCATCGAGAGCTTATGAAAAATGGCGATACTTTTCGTACAGAAATTTCCAATTGGGGAGATTGAGCAGCGGTCTAACTATAAACGGCGCTGGAGCATAATTTGCTTTTTTTCTCCCTCTCATATTTATCTTTAAAAGAGTGACACGAATGCACTAGCGGTTTGTCTTCATGATGCCTGAACATTTTATTCCCCTATTTCGTGAGCTGGAGGGGCCCTTTACTAGCTATCTAATGTAGTAGCATAATAAAATTCTGTATGAAGCATTTTTTAATATAAATATTTTAATTCTTCTGACTATTTAACATCGATGCATTAGCTGTTGAATGGAAATATACATTGTGGCAGTAATAAACAAGAGCAAAAAGGAAATTAATTCGTAGTAATTATTCAATACTTAGAAAATAGCGTATGAATTAAAATTTCGTGGAATTTTGGTTTGAGAAAATGAAAATAAATTTATCAAACATCATGAGAGGAAAAAACTTGCTGCAGAGCTAAACAAATTACTTTTCTACGAAACGACCTTCATTATTATCAGTGCCATAATAATTGAAGAAAAATAAAATTGAACGGAAAAAGTGAAGTTGAAAAATATTCTACTTTATAAATTTATGATTTGCATAAAAAAAGGCGTGTCATTGATTCTTTTTCTCTGAAGTTCTCGAAGGCAATCGACATTCTGTGTAAATGACTTTGATTTCATTCAAAGAATATTCTCCTTGCAAATCGGAAATCTCGACTAAAAAGAATTGAAATAATGAAATATGCAATTCATTTTCTTGGTTCATCAAAATAATTGAGAAGTAAGAACTCCAGTAATGTTGATGAGTGTAATAAGAATTTCAATGAGGGGGTGGGGGTGACTTTCGCACTGAGCACGCTTTATTACTCCTGGTTAGAAATTTGTCACATGGTGTAACAAAATACCGTATTTTTGTGTAATGATTTGTAGTCGCAATTATTAGAATGTGTGTCCTTTTCATAACAGTAAAGTTGAATATAAAAAAAAATGTGGAATTATAAGTTTTCTACAAATAGATGAAAGAACCCGCTTATTAAGAATATACATATTTTGGAAGAAAATCGTATCTTATTTTTAACCTATGCCCTTTTTTAAAAGATATAAACGACGAATATATTTGATAAAAGGACCTGGTACCTATGCAAATGAATTCTTACTTAACGAAGCACTATTTTAATTTTTAAATTGAGATTTTAAAACAAATCTACTCTTAATAAAAGATCACATTAATCTCTTCTTTCATTGAAATTTTGGTTGTATCAAACCAACTCTTATCCTTTTTTTAAATTCAAAGAAAAATTGCTTTATAAATAAGGAATTAGTTGTGCAAATGGTATCAATCCCAAAAAAATTAGATATCAGCTTAAAAAAATTATAAAATTTTTTCTTTAAATTTTTAGTGTTAAATGCATCCTTTGAATAATCCGATTATTATCAACAGCAAATGCGTATTTTCCGCCTCTCAGTGTTATGCAATTTCTTATATCAGATCGATAACGGCAAAGTCATTTCTTATCATATTTCACCTGAATTTATGATCATGAAAAATTATTAAAGTTATTTCATCTTCATCACAAAATTTAGAGCTTGTAAAATTAGGGGTATTTTTAATCTTTGATTATAGCCATGTTTTTGTTTTAATCAAATCGTAATTTTTTTTCTTCTTATTAGTCTTTGAATAAGTTTATTTTCTTTTTCATATAGAAGTAGTGTTTGTCCATTCTTCTGTCCTCTTTATATAAAAAAAAACGTATGATTTTTTCGATATGTAGAAGTACACATTACTAATCTTTAAAACATTTGTTTCTTTAATTATTTTTAAGTTTCAGCACTCCCTTAAAATTCAGAAATGAGTGTCTATACATATACTTGAAGCTTTAGAAACATTTGTGAATTGCTCACCTTTTTTTTTCTTTACGTTATCCGAATTCTGAATATTTGCAAATGTGAGCTAAGGTTTTTGGGACATGAGTTATTCCGTATGTGTAGATGAACAGAAGCTTTTGATTTCTGCGCATTTATTACTTCAGTGTTTCGGAGTTGAATCGACTCCTTCAACTCAAGTTGTTATATATTGAAATCTCAATCCTTTACAATGATTCACCATTCAAAAAATCTTTTGTAATTATTTGCTGTAGCTCTGTTACTAGGAATGCGACATTTAGCATTTTTACCTATATTTTAGTTATTCTTCAATTTCTAGAGTTCTTTATTGCCGTATATTGTAACTGAATTTCATCTGTCGTTTAAGCCTCAGCACATGTGTATTTAAAAGCAAAATCTGACAGAAGTAGTTTTATTTTTATTTAATAAACCTGTTACAAATGGTATTTTTTTTATGTTGGTTTCTTTTGTTCAAATTGAACAAAAATTCTTACATAAAGAATTGATTTTCTTTTTTTTTTTTAGTTTTTAAGTTATGTGTCGATGAGTCGGGAGAAAGTGGGCTGAAATCATCGCCAATACCCGACTTCATGTACCCAGCTGTTATAGAAAAATAGTAGAAAACGATGTCAGGAGTTCTCTTTCTGTTTTTGAGCCTTTCACGCACATAAATATCGCGCTGTATGCAAGTGATTGTGATTTACATACATTTCAGACAGACTAAAATAAACAAATGCAACGCATTTAACACCTGAAAATTCAAATCTTGACTTTTACTATCTCAATTATGAAATATGCAAATAAAAATATGGTAATCATTCAAGAATTCGACCTCGAGAATTTGATGTATCTCCACATTTTAAACCTCCCCAGATGCATTTTCTTTTTTAAAGAATTATGCGTGCTTGTGATCACGATAACTCACAAACTGAAAGTAAATAAATTTGGTATATGATTTTATAACAGTGTAAATTTATATCGGGTTTTCGACCCAATACGTCAGCGTAGCATCTGTCTATCCATTTGTATATGAACGCGATAACTCAAAACTGCAACAAGCTAGATGGATGAATGCTAGCATATATTAACACTTCAATTGTAGACAAGAATCGAATGTTAGAATCGAATGAATCAGTCAAAGTGTTCGAAATCCATACTCTTTTCACTATACTGCAAAGCCCTCACGTATCCCTCTTAAGCGACCATATTGTGGAAATATATATGAAAGTCGAAGAGTGGGCTCTCCCCTGATTCATGTTATAACAAATATATATATATTTTGTAAGTTTGAATAGCAGTGAGTGAAATTCAGGAAACAATAAGTCGCACATTTAAAATCGCATGCCATTTTTTTTGAACCATCCTTTTTAGAGCTGTCTTCTCAATCTCACTTCACTCCAATCCCCTAGTGAACACCTTGCTAAAATGCACTGTAAGTTCTCACCACCACTTCCACGAAATGAAGAGAATAATAAGAATTATAGAAAATTTTAAAAATCGCTTATATTATATGTATTTTAGGCTTTCTTATCCAAAAAATGATAGTTATGTAGGTGCACCACCACCACGTGTCAAAAAAAGGTGAGTAGTCAATCTTAACAGAGAAGTTGTCGGAAGGGTTTCCATAACCGTTGATGGTACAATCTCTAGATTCAGAATTATAGTAATTTTTAAAGATTATGTTATAGATGTATTAATTTTGTTATTTTAAATTTTTAAATATAGTAATTCATACAAATTTTTTTGGCTTTCTTTAATTCAAAAAAAAAAAAATATCGCCATAATTACATAATTTTTACTCTTTCATAAATCTAATAATTACACGTTATTCTTAATTCCGCAGCCAAAATTTATATAATATTAAATTCTTCACTGCTGTTTCTATTGCTGTAAAGTGGGGTGACTTGAAACAAGATATTTTATTTTTCTGGGAGCAATAAGTCAGCATTTAAAAACTAATTATTAATTTGCTGTAAGGCTGAGAGAAACGCATGATTTTGTTATATTTGAAGGGAGCGGGGAGGGGGCTATAATTTTTAAGAATACTATTTAATTTTTACGCTTAGCTGAAAAGTAATTGTATTCAACTCATTTTACGATACGTACTCATTGTGTCTTACTCGAAAATGGAGTTCAGACTGAGAAATTCCAATTTAAATTTAGAAAAATAACAAATGAATAATGATATTTGAAATTCAAACACGGATCGTTATTTGAACCCTGCGTTTTTTTAACCTCTTTAAAGAAAAAAAGTGAGTAGGTTGGAGTTTTAGAGCATGACTCTTGCTCGAACTTCGGTTTTTGTTCTTGACTGGTACGCACGGTTTGGAAAATTGAGCTGGCATTATCAATCCGAGTTTTTCCCCTGTTTCTTCCGCTATTTTCGGATGTGTGTTGCTACTTCTTTAATAGCGGCTAATTGTTTCAATATTTTTGTAGGTTTGTGCTTATGTTTCTGTATTTATTTTTATTTATTATCTGTATTTATTTTGTTTACCTCCGATTTATTATAATCGCTAATTTGCAAATTGCTACTAGTCGCACCTCAAGCTATCTGATTTTGTGAAGCGGATTAAAATGTTTGACATATAAATAGAAAAGAATTAAAAATCAAATTTCTTTCTAAAAAAGCTGATTATAATTTTTTAGATTTAAAGGGAAAAACAATAGAAATAAGGAAACATATAATAGAAAGAAATGGGAAAAATTAAATATAATCCGACTAAGATGATTTGCTTTTATTCTTAATAAAAACAAAACTCAGGCAGTCATTATGCAAAATGGATACATTTACATACACATTTTTTATATAATGACTTCGGAGGTTTTCTATAAAATATTAACCTCTGTATGTGACCGGAATTTTTTTGTGCAAAAATGATTTCTTGGCGAGCCTCTACTTTTGGATATCTTAATAGTTTCTTTGACCTTTTTCCATGTAGGCTGCCACTAACGCCAGCGAATCACACCACCAATTTAATTAGACGACCCCTTTATCTTCTGTAGTTAAGAAATAGTCAAAAAGGATCATTGTTGCATCGCCCTCTTTATTTTCCTTCAAGTCAAGAAGAGAAAGTAGATTTTAAACTTTTTGAAAAAATCTTTCAGCATTTCAGTCCATGTAATATTTAGACTTTTTGAGACTCTTATTATCAGTTCTATTAATTTTTAACGTAGTGGGTTCTTCAATGACTTTCAATCCCGATGGCAAAACAACACGGCTAGGAGGGAAAGAAAAGTATAAATACCCGAAGTGCTAATCTAGGGATGTCGTGGTGACAGATTAATAATATAATGATTCTACTTCAAAAAAAAAATGATGAGGGGCAAAGAATGTGACCCGGGCGCCACTTACTACCAGTGGCGGCTTGTCAATTTTGAATAGAGCAGTGCTATATAAAATATTCAAACAAAAAATATTTTAACTTTAATTAATCCAAAAATCGAAAATTTTTAGACTCAATGTCTTATTTTAATTTTAGCAGTATTAAAATTAGTAGGTTTCATCATCTATTTAATCTACTCCAATTTATTTAACGCTGAAGCCATGTTTTACCAATATGATCCAACATATTCTTGCTTATCTTTATGTAGAACAGTTATCTTTATAAATAACTATTTATAAGAAGCTGAGCTAATGCATAATATATCGTAAGCAGGGATTATTGTGAATTGATTCAAGAAAATGAATCCAAGGAAGGGGGAAAACCCTATCTAGATAAGAAAAAAAAAATGATATTGAAATATTGTCGCTTTCTGAATTTTCCTATAATTGGGGAAAATCTGCTGAGTTTTACAATTCAATAAAACCATTTTCTCCTATTTTTTAAATCATTTGGGTACGCTTCACTAAAAAAAAATTGCTCGAATTTTCATGCAATTTTCAATTGCGATTGTAAAATAGTTCTTACGCGCTCGCTTGAAAACAGTTGAAATGAGAAGTTTTTCACAATTAAATCTCGCTTTTAAGATGCTCTAAATTTTTTAATCAACTAATCTTTATTAAATTTTTTCAACAAAATGTCGACAAATATTACCAATAAAAAAATAAATGTTGAAATTATTGTATGTAGCTCTGCGTCTTGCTTGCAACCAATAATTAACTTCCTTTTTTTTACATCTGTAACAAAAAAAAAATGTTGCATTCCGTTAATCAAAACTGATGAGATGTTGCTACTTAACTTTGAAATTAGTTATTTAATTGAAATTTGATGGGGCTCGATGGTATTAAAATAACTACCATCTGCAATTTTATTTATAAAAAAATTAAGCTATGGAATATTGTAAGCTTTTTTTTTTCTTACAATATTTAGTCAATGTTGTTATTTTGTTTGAAACACTTTGATTTGCACCGTCAATAGTAGTTGAATTAAGTTAAGTTGCGCTCGGATCATATAATTATTTTCCATCACTGTCGTTATCAATACCATAACAAGCGAAATGGTAGCTGAAGCGTATATTTTTTAGCTCTTCCATCATATTTGGCTCAGAAAACTGACATACAAACGTTTTGTCACCATTGCACCCCCTAAAATTGGCGACCAGGCATCTACAGCCCACCCCGTCGCTACTCTACTAATAATATCGTGCTTTTCTTTAATTTGAAATTGTAAAAATTATCGGATTTCTTTAGTATCGCCTTGTCCATATATATTTTCGAGTTGCTAACGAAATGAAATGATGAAAATTGAGTGAGGAATAGGCTTAGTAGGTATTAAGCAGAATATAAATCATAATCATTAATAACCATATATTAAAATAAAACAAATGCTTCCGATTTCTTTCAAATACTGAGTAGGTAAATACAAAAGCACGTTTTCTTTGTTCAAGTATTAAAATAGATTAATTTCAATGTTTTAAAGGAAAATGCAACTGTTACAATCTCTCTATTTTTTGTTTTAGGTGGAAAATATGTCCCGAGAGCCTTGCTCGTTGATCTTGAACCTGGAACTATGGATTCTGTGAGATCTGGACCATTTGGGCAACTCTTCAGACCAGATAACTTTATTTTTGGTAAGTTCCTCAACTTCTCAAACAAGTAAATCAGCTTATTTACTTTTGAGTTATCAGTACTCTTTTTATATCGTTATCAAAAGTGCATAGTTGTTGAATCTTTTTTTTTTCTTCTTTTACTATATGGAACTTAATGCGGCATGCAATTCTAAATAGATATTTTGTTCCTAATTTTTTTTGGCTATTTTTATTCTTTTTATGCGGATAAATCTTAATCTTTGGAAAAAATAAAATTCATGTTGGTATAAGTATTTTTGATAAAATGATTTCGGTAGTATTGTAGGGTATGTAAAACTTAACAGGCTTAGAAGATACTTCAAGGATAAAACAGTGCATTTACATTACTTTAAATAAGGCAAAGATGACCCAAAAGAATATGCTGCAGATCCTATTCATCCTTTTTATATCTTTGAATACTTTCATGTCTTTAGTCTTGTTGAAATTAACTGAGCATCAATCATAATGAGCATGTGTATTCATCGATTTATTAGTTATAATGATTTTATCAGGTCAAAGTGGAGCTGGAAATAATTGGGCTAAAGGACATTATACAGAAGGCGCTGAACTTGTTGACAGCGTTATGGATGTCGTCAGAAAAGAATCGGAAGGATGCGACTGCCTGCAAGGATTCCAGCTTACTCATTCTCTTGGTGGAGGTACTGGTTCTGGTATGGGTACTCTGCTGATTTCAAAAATCAGAGAGGAGTATCCCGATCGTATAATGACCACATTCTCTGTCGTTCCATCTCCCAAAGTAAGTTTGTTTAAATTCTGGAATTGCAGATAGTTATCTTATCTTATAAGTTAAAGTTTAATTTAGTTCTATTTAAATACTAATATATTCTAACTTTTTATGTTCTAATCTGGCTTATTTTGTTTTAGGTTTCAGATACTGTGGTAGAACCTTACAATGCCACTCTTTCTGTACATCAATTGGTTGAAAATACAGATGAAACTTTTTGTATTGATAATGAAGCATTATACGACATCTGTTTCAGAACTCTTAAGTTAACCTCACCATCTTATGGAGATCTAAATCACTTAGTATCTGCCACGATGTCTGGTGTTACAACTTGCTTAAGATTTCCTGGACAACTAAATGCCGATTTGAGAAAATTAGCTGTGAATATGGTTCCATTCCCTCGTTTGCACTTTTTTATGCCTGGCTTTGCACCTCTTACTTCGAGAGGAAGTCAGCAATATAGAGCTTTGTCAGTTCCTGAACTTACTCAACAGGTATGTTAATTTGCATATAGCGAAGTGTCTGGAAGTAATGGTGTTTTGTAAATTGAATTCTGTATGAGGAGGCTAAAAAACATTTCCCATTACATTAGGAAACCAGTTTCCTTACTTATTATTAATACAAATAATTGTTTAAAAAGTTTTAATTTATCCTCATTAAAATTATATAAATTGACTGCTTCATTTTCTTAATCGTATTCTAAACATCTTTATTTTCTGTACAAGAGGTAAAAGTACTGCTTCATCTTCTTATTCCCTCACTATTTAAATTTTTTTTAACGTTCAATTTATTGTATTGTATTGTTATAGATTAATTTTGTAAGTAAATTTATTTTTCAGATGTTCGATGCAAAAAATATGATGGCTGCTTGTGATCCCAGACATGGTAGGTATCTAACAGTTGCAGCCATGTTTAGAGGTCGTATGAGCATGAAAGAAGTAGATGAGCAAATGCTGAATGTTCAGAATAAGAACAGTAGGTAAGTGCAGTCATGCTATTTCTTTATTTGGATAAAATGTATTTCTTTATTTGGATAAAATGTATTTCTTTATTTGGATAAAATGTATTTCTTTATTTGGATAAAATGGGTTAATATCTGCATGGAAAAAAAATGATATTAAAGAGTTTTAATTTCTGTGAGTAAATTTTCAGACTAATCTTCGCCGAATATAAAAATGCCATTTTGAATCCACTTTTTTTTTCTTTTATGTTATTTTCTTCAATAATCAAAATTGTCGAAATAACACCAAAGAAATATTAAATCTGCTAATTTCGGTGTAAACTCGAAAGGATATGAAAATATAAGTTTCTGCTCTCGTACTTCATAAACCGCCCATCAGTCGTCCTTATTGGTTTGTAAAGTATAAATGGCGCCTGGGGCATCTATACTCCCACTATCCAATAGTCTGTACATTGTCATCCCATTCCAAACGTCATGGCATTGAGCTCAAATCCTTGTCATGAAAGAATTCTTTTAGCTGAAAGTGATTCATGTTGTGATGGATTGTCAAGAAAGTACACAATGAGAAGCAACTCTACTTCCAAAATAGAGGTTAAACATTTTAAGAGTAGTTTAACATTAGCCAGACTTCTTTGAAACTGTAAATATTTTTTTTAATAAAAGAATATCAGAAATTTCAGAGCAGCAAGAGTAGAGTAAGAGTAGGAAACTAAAAATAAAATTAAAACTATTTCTCTTAATTTTTTTTACTTTTTTTTAATCAGAGGAAATACGCCTTTGCTGTTTATGGTTAAATATAATCAGGATGAGTCTTTGACAAAAAGTTGACTAATGTTCACTGTTCCGCACCAACGATTACTCGCCGTTATATTCATCTTCCTGTAGAGTATATCGCTTTTAAAGACCGGCCAGAATTTGTTTATCCTTTAAGTGTTGTGCTTCGTTTTCAAGCATTTGTTGGATACGTTTTGTAACACACTTTGCGCTTGTCGCATGAAAGTGGGTCCTTTCTATAATACATAGATAGCAGATACAATTCAAAATGTGTCTATATAAAATGAAAAAAAGTCTTATATTCATATTTAAGTAAACTTGGATCTGTTTTTAAGGCAAATAATTATATTTTCACTTCCTTTGTTAGTTACTTCGTTGAATGGATCCCCAACAATGTGAAAATTGCTGTGTGTGATATTCCACCAAGAGGATTAAAGATGTCCGCAACCTTCGTTGGTAATTCAACTGCCATACAAGAAATATTTAAAAGAATATCCGAACAGTTTACAGGTAATTAAAAAAGTTTTAGAACTATTTTTGAATGAATGTTTGAAGAAATATTTATGAAATTTGTCTTCAGTTTAGGAGATGGATCATTAAACTATATCTGGCTCCTTTAAAGGGATTTGCAAATAGCGAAAATTCATTGTATGCTTGGGAAATGTGTATATCCTTGCTTTTGCATTTGTAAAAGTGTTCTTTTATATTATGATTATCTTTTAAGATTTTAAATTCGAATATTGTATAAATGCAACGTGCATACAAATTTAGATCTTTATCTGGCTTAAAGTGTTGCATCGTTTCATGAAAAGTATTTTTCTTTAATTTTTTGTTTTTATGTTGCTTGAATGCTTTTAGATTATATTTGTACTATATTTTTTATTTAATTTATTTCATAAAGTAAATCTTAATTTTTTCATTTTCTCTCATCTATTTTTGTTCATTTATTTAACAGTAATGTTTATTCTAAATTATATTATAAATTTATTTTCAGCTATGTTCCGCAGAAAGGCTTTCTTGCATTGGTACACAGGTGAAGGTATGGATGAAATGGAATTTACAGAGGCTGAGTCTAATATGAACGATTTAGTGTCAGAATATCAGCAGTACCAAGAAGCTACTGCTGATGATGAAGCTGAATTTGAAAATGAAGAAGATCCTATCGATGAACAAAATTAAAATCGTCACATTTGTATTTTGAAATCTGTATTATTATTGTTCCATTAAGAATTATTTAAGAATAAATTTTCGAAAAAAAAATCGTCGCACTTATTTTTATTTTTTGGCATATTTTCTCAGCATATGCTTTTTAAGGGTTTATAATATTAATAGTGTATTAAAACTGATGAGAAATTGTCAGTTTTTGATCTACTATTTTTATTATGAAATAGAGCTGCCTTTTAAAATATGTGTCGATTTTATGTTTCAGTGTTATTCATTCTTCTTTAATTTGGTAAATGTAAAAAAGACTTCAGCTAAATTTTTTTTTCTAAGCAGAATTGCAAATAATCAATTAGATTATTTTCAGATTATTATAACTAACGTTAGGTATACTCTTAAATTTAACAACATTCCTCTTGATATATCCTTGCATACGTTTGCACAACGTTTGTAAGGCAATATATCTATTCATGATTATATAATATAAAGCGTTTTAATTGTTCCATTATTTACTATTATATTATTGAATTAACAAGAAATTCACTATCATATGCTTTTTTTTTACTGCCCCAAGTTTATTAGCTGTTTAATTTTGTTGCATATATACATAAGGAAATAAGACTGACAAAATAGAGTGGACACGCATATAACGCAACGAAAAAATTGAATTATACAAGGAAGTAGACAATTACGTATAACGGAGATAAATTTAACATGGTGATAGTTTAGAAAAGCACATATATAAATATTGAGAAAGAGGAAGGCGTCAGTTTTTTTAAAAGGAATATCTTGCGAGTAATGTGCGAGATTACATAAATTCGCCCAACAATGTTTGTACCATATTGCGTGCTCGGTTTCCTGTTATATGGAATGTAGACTCCTCCACTTGTACAAGAGTCCGCTGCATTAATAATAAACAATAAATGTTGAATTTCATTCTTATTTTAAAAGTCTTGAGGAAATGCTTTAAATACAATAAATACGGGGGGGGGGACGCTCTCGAAATTTATCGTGAACTTGCATGGGTTGTTTAAAACATATTTGCATTTTGCTTCATTTTTTCAGCAAATTAAAAAACACATTGCGGAATCCTTTAACTGTTACTTTACGACATTATTTGGCAATATACAAATGACAATGTCATTTCAACTAAATGGTTTGATAAACACAATTGCTGATGTTCACCTTTGCAATTAAATAAAACGATGTAAATTTTCATTCTTTGCTACCCTGAGAGAATAATACTCATTTGAAAAATTTAAAGAAAATACTTTTTAACAAGATTAGCTTTTTAAAAGTCCACTGACCATAGAACCCAGAAACAGAATTACAGTACACTCCCGATTATCCGCGGAATTGAGTGGCGCGGCCGCCGCGGATAACAAAAATCGCAGATAATCCGAAAAATGCTAAAAACGGGTATAGCAAAAGAAAAGACAGTCATTCCAACTTTGAAAAATCGTTTTATGTACAATAAAACTTAAAATAAACAGCAGGAAATGTTTAACTTAATGTTTATGTTGCCATAAATGTTTTTTTAAAATGTTTTATTTTTGCCATAAATAAGCACGATGTTAGCAAATTTAACGTTTCGCTCAGTTTGATGAATATTTTTTATTTTCTTTACTTTACGCTTGTACAAAAAAAAAAAAAAAAAAAAATGCGGCAGGCGCGGATAATCGGGAGTCCACTGTATTAAAAATCTTAATCATGTTGTTTATTTCTTTATTAAGATGTTATAAAATTCATCATCGTTTTTTAAGGATAAATTAATAACAGTAGAATTTAAAGAATAGTTTCAAATTTTGCATTTACCGTTTTAAAAATCTATTGCATGATCAATATTGGGACTAGATTTATACCTAGTTCTGCTGTACCAGTACAAGTTGATATTTTATTGTACATGATACAGCTAGTAACCAATCCCTTTCTCGTCTTTACGCATTAATCACTATTCATTAATTTATATCAGTTTTAAAGACATATCTATCCAAATTACTCATTGCATATAGCTTTGGTTATTAATTATAATTTTGTGCCTCGTTTTTTAAAACATTAAAAAGTAAACGTCTATTAAATTTGAGACTGATATTAAGAGGTTAGTTCTTTTTTTGTAAGTATCGCGTCATAAATTTAGATTTTAAAATATAAGTATTTCCTTTTTAAGTATATTTTTTAACTCTTTATATCCTGAAAAATCTATTTATGTTCCACATTTAATTCATTTTTGTGCGTGTTCAATCTGTTTTACTAATAATAATTTGTGTTGAAGGCAAAATACATTTATATATTCCTAGAAAATCCTATCAATCTTATATAAATAAACATTGCAAGGAAAGATTTAAAAAATGCTTTAGAAATACTTTTGTTTCAAGTAATATATATTGATAGTTTAAAAAAATGTGTAAAAATTGCATCGCCTAGGCAAAACAGTGAATTAGTGTTAGGTGATGCCCGATACAAAGTATCAGGTTGATACAGTATCGTCTACCGAAAACAAACGAGATCGAGGAGATTGCATATCTGTATCAAGCAAATCCGATAACTGATACCGAATTATTGATAATTTTGATTTATATCTATTTTGTGTGCCTGATATAAAGTATGTTTTTGATACAGTATCACCCAATCGTATTCAATAACGTTTTAACAATACTATTATATAGAAGTCGATATTAAATTAACAATACTATGTTGTTCAGTACACATATCGCCATGATAAAAAAAAAAAAAATTAGCAATAATCCAGGAAGTTGATGGGTCACTGACATTATTTCATTATTATAATATAGCGTAAAACTTCCAAGATAGCTGAAAACCAAATGGAATCAATTCATGCTGACGAGATACACATTAAATGCACTCCGGCAATTTAAATTATTATCCAGTTACGTAAGATAACAGGCAGGTTGATAGGTGCATTTATTGGGGGACTGTGATGTCACGTGAATTAACTCCACCGTAATTCAAGCCATAAATATTTAAGTTGTTAACAAAATATTCATATTTGTATGCAGTGACTTTTAGTTCTACCAACGCCCTTTTTTTGGAGCAACATAAGGATTATTTTGCGACGAACATTGTAATTTTGAAAACTGGTTAGATGACAAGCACACCTGAAACAGTTCCTTCTCTCAAACTGTCTCGCTTCACCAGCAGGATGGATGGCATTTGATTCTTTACGTCAGATTTATTTGCGCCATGCCAAGCATGTATAACAAATCTTCGACCGAATCAAGTTTCATGGATGGACCCTCTAATCTTGAAGCTTTCAGCTTATCCCCAGACCACAATTGGCACTTTTCATTGGTACAAAATGCCTTACAATATTATTACGATATATTCGTCATATCATTCAACATTCAGACGCGGAGATACTGTACAGTATCTTTTGATTTATGCAGTAATGCACAGAAAGAGTCGATTTCATATTTCTATGATTTTAAATGCAGGCAGAGTAATTTATTTGGAGAGATTTGCCCTCAGACTTTGCATTATGAATTACTCTCAAGCTACTTTTTATTAAATACAGATATAAAAAGGCATCAGTAATGGCAAGGATACATCAATAGAAGGATGGAGACAGGAAACTAGAACTATCAGATTTGAAAGAAATGGATAGCTTATGAATTTTACTGATAAAACCGGATGTGACGTATACAGCTTCATAGCGCAAAAGGGACGAATAAAAACTTTTCAGGAAGCTGTTCCTTTTATAAGTTTTACATAAAACAAGCTTTTTTTTCTGCTATATATATTTTTCTATTATTCTTTTTTTCTGTTATATATATATATATATATATATATATATATATATATATGTAATGATATTTTAAACTCTTAATTTAATCCAAATTAATTTCCAAAATTTTATCTTAATTTAGCTCATTGTAGCTTCATTATAAAATATTCTTTAATTTCGTGATCCAATTCCACTTTCGGTTTAATTAATTTCTCTGTAAAACTAATGCGCCATCAGTACGTATCAAATGAAAGTGATACTTCATTTGATACATTGCCCTTGTCAAAGGTCATTCCATCGGCACGTGGCCGGAAATCCTATGTTATATAAGACTAGTGATCATTTGTTTGACCCTTTTTGCCTTCTGCTTTTGTGTTGCAGACATATATATATATATATATATATAAAGCAACACACAATTTTAATAGTACTTCTCTTACTTTTATAAATTAATTTTTTTTTTGAAAATTTAAAATTAATTTCTGAAAGTTGTGTGAATTTCCAACTGTAGTAAAAGGAAGGAAAAAAAAATATCAATTAAAAAAAAACATCTCAGAAATTATAATGAACTATCTTGCTTCTATTTCCAAACCTTTAGTGCCGCCATCTAGCGACATTTATCACACCTACACCTGTATTTAGATTTTTTTTCGTTTGCTTATTCAAGGTGTTTATTAATTTCGAATTCCAGAACAATAAATGCATTTCGGATGGCACTGTTTTAATATAAGTATTGGAGAAAATTGTACAAATTCTCAAAATTAGGATTTCATAAAATTTCTATAATTAATGTCTCTTGAAAAGATTGATGGATAGAATTATTTCACTTGATTTTTTCCCCAAAAAGAGAAAAATTTATTCATCAGGTACAAACACACACATGGATTTCAGGTACAAACACTAAGTTAACACCAAACAACGTCATCACTGCCTAAATGGTAGATTGCTCGTTAATGCTCTAATTAAAAAGTTCGCTCCTTCTGTATACAACTCGTAGCTTAATATTAAGCGTCACCCCCAAATTTTACATCCTTTTCTTCAGAAAATTTTCTTTGACTTTTTTAGTCTTGTCATAGAAAGATTTCTCCGTCTTGAAAGAAAAAAAATATTCATGGATTTAAACTGTATTTGGATCCCAAGTTCGAAACTATGCAGTAATTCATGGAAATAATTACTAATAAATACAGTATATATCTTTTCAATGTTTTTGCTAAATCAAAACTTCATTTATTTAAACAAATATTTGCAACAACAGTATGGTTGTGTGTTGGAATTTACTCATGAATAAATTTTTTTGTACATTAGGATACAGTTTCTTAGTGCTGTAAGTAAGTAGTAAGATTTCATAACTGTGCCGTCAAAAGAATTTACATTTAATATGCCAATGCCATACGGCCGCTTAAAACTAATTAATATTTCAAATAATCTCGATTCACTCAGAGAATAAGATAAAAAAACTTACACGCAAGTAACGAAATAGTTCAAGCATTTCAAGCTGTCATATACTGACTGCATCGCTAGTAATCTATAGACCAAACTGCAAACTCTTGTTTTTTTTTTCTTTATACAAAGTAACTTGAAAGAAGAAATTGCTATGTATTTGAAAATTAGCTAGATGTGTGTGCTGATGAGGTGGCATTAAATGTCCGTTTTCGTTCTACACCTTGTCATGAGATTCAGAGAATAAATAGAAAAGAAAAATAAAATATACGGAGATAAAAATGAAACATTTTATTCACATACTTAACAGCAATGCATACATATAAATTTTACAAAAATATATAACCCTAATATGAACTTTAGCACGCTTGAATTCCCATGAGAACCATACAAAGGTGAACATTGAATAATAAAACCACAGTTAAAACATTTTGCACCAGGGGCACAGTTAAAATTTAAAGTCATATTTAGAAGTGCAAATGGAAGACCCACTTTTGTTTTCCCCTCTCATTTCAACTTACTTTACAATAAGAATAACCCCTATTTACTAAATCCACAATTACAAATGCAATATCTAAAGCCAAATAAATATTATTTGCTAGAAATTAATGTGGAATTGTCAGTATGGAATGTTGTGCTCTGAAAGATTAACAAGATTACAAGGAGGCATGAAAAATGAAGGACATTAGTGCTTTTCGATAAACTAAAGCGATCTAAATAAGAATTACAATACAATCAGAAAAAAGTAATTAAAACAAAGCTAAATTCCAAACATGCAAACAAATGCAGTATATTCTTTAATAATGATAGACAATCATTACTCATATATCATATACTTAGAATAAATAGAAATCATATACTTAGGATAAATAGAATAAAATATATTTTATAATATATAAGCTATAACGTTTGAAATGAATAAATTAAAAATAAAGTTAAAAGTATTTACTTTAAATAAGGAATGTTTTTAAAGGCTTAAGCTCCGTATGCAATTTGTTTCATAATAAAATTTTAGAAAAACTAAACAACATGCCAAGAATATAATTTATTTAAAATCAAAAACCCTTGTGCAAAGCTTTGCTTTTTGCATAATTAAACAACGTAAGAAATAAAGTTCTGTCTTTTGGGTACAAGAAAAACACATGGCTAGTGGGTGATGATCGACAGGATTCTGAAACACTTTCCAAACCACTTGATGAGCTTTCGGTTGAACTTGAAATTTCTTCCCGATTCTTCTTTATGTATTCCGCGACTCTATCCAGAACATCCCCAGATTCCTAAAGAAAAATATAAGAAAACTAGAGTCTTCATAATAACTCAGTATTTCAGAGACAAAACTGTTCTATCTATAGCAGGAATTTAGCGAATAACAAAGAATAATGCTACACACAACATTATGTATTAAATATTTGATTGAATATAAAAAATTTGTTATTTAAAACACCAACTTCTTAATACAGCTCCTTACAACATGGTGAATGACTTCCCGCGCTTCTTAATTATGAATATTTTCAAAAGCAGATTAAAATACTTGCTTTATTATTTTTTAAAATCATTATGAAGCAAAATTATGGAACATATAATTTATGTCCCAAAATCAGCACTGAATGAGAAGTGACTTTCAGAAGAATTAAAATTTATTTATTAAATAATTATGCATGTTATTACAAATATGTCTTCATTAAATAATAAATACCACAAGCTTAAAAATAGAATAAAAAGTTCTTTAGTATTGTATGGTAAACGCTATGTGGAACAGTTGTTTTCATTTAAACATAAACTCTTTTACTTAAAACATTAAAGTATCAATATATTCGTATCTTATGAACATTTGATCTAAAACAAAACACTTGATAATACCATGCATGAAAATTGACTAAGTCTTAATTTAAAAAAAAGAATAAATAAGACGCAAATATATTATGTTTCTTCAAAATAATACTAAGCAATAAGCATCTCTATGAATCTTAACTCGCATTTTTTTCTAACATTACAACGAAGTTATTAGAGAAAGAAAGATTATGCTCAAACAACACAATTTCAATGCTTTTAAAATCTTTGAGAATACGTTTTTAACTATTCAAAGGACTTTAAATGAATATAGTTACTTACCGAATACAGCTGTTTGCGAAAAGCAGAAGTAGGAACAATGACTAGAGTACTTTGATCACTATCAGATTTATTGCACCTTATTTCTGTCAAGGCAAACGTACGTTGAAGTGAAACTTCATCTTCAGCTAAAATGCATAGTGCCTGAAAAGTAAAAACGAAATATAAGATTTTGCCTCTTAATACATATTTATTAATGTGAGGCAAAAAGTAGCACAGGAGATAATAAGGATAGGGAACTTTATTGGCATATTTAATATTTTGATATGAACATAAATAATATTTTCAAAGCAACAAACTTTGTATCCATTCGAGTAAGATTAATCGTTATATAGTAGTAGTGATACATGTTTTAGTTATGATGAGTTATTTCTAATTTTGTTCTTTTATAATTTTTTAATCTTTTTTTAAACTACCTATTTTACTCATATAATATAAAACAAAATAGACATTTGTTATCTTATAATACTTTCTCTCAGCATTTTACCATTTTAATGATTTATAAATTGTAAGACTTCATATATTTCAGTTTGAAACTTGTTTATACATCCTGAAACATTACTTAGCAGACTTAAAGCTTTAACAATAATAAGAAAAAGATGGAAAATAATTATGTTAACATTCCTAAATCATTACGCTATGTTATTTCACACAAAATTATGCATATCTTCCAGTCGATCAAAATAAAAGGAAAATTTCACCATTTTAAACATGCACATACAAAGCATTTAAAAATAAATACCTCATACAACTTTAATCATTTGAAGTAAAAACATATAAATTGAAGTACAACAAATAATTAAACATTCCTGTTCAGTGGCGTAGGATCCGGGGGCAGAGCGGGAATGCTCGGATGTCATAGAGACAAAACATTATTATGCTACTGTTTCTAATGAAAAATATTGATGAGTTCAAAAAATAATGGTATGCCACGAACGTCACTTACACTTACAACAGTACTGGTAATGACTGGGGGTGAAAAATCATGTTACATTCCGGAGACAGTTACCCACGCCATCTACTTGTTCATATCTTTTTTTTGTGTGTGTGTACAATTTAGTAAAAATTAGTTAATCATTTAATTTTTTTCTGAATAATTTTTTATGTTAAAGAACAATTTGAAATACAACTAGAGAGCGCAACTCTACTAATTAGTTAGAAAAAGAAAAGAAAATTTATGTAAACATATTTCTGCTCCTGTTGTGAATTGATAACATTTTGCTCGTGCATGGCTAACGATAGTGTAAAGAAAGTTATAGTTTAAAACTAATTTGGCCTAGATAATAAGCATATTTGAAAATCATAGAACAGTTTTAAACTTATAATTTTATATTCACTGTACAATCAGGCATACATTAAAATTCAAAAGTCATCAAAAATTTTATCTATTTGTTTCAACAGCAGAGCGTAAAAATGTTATAGTAATTGAATTTTCTTGTATTATAACTTTTCTGAGAATGAATTTACCAAGTAACAAGACATACTAAACAATTACATAAAATAAAAAGAATAATTAAACTGAATATTATTTTAAAAGAAAACGAATTTTTTCAAGTTAAATCAAATAACAAGCTTGAAAAAGAGCAGAAAAATTGATTATAAATTATTCTATAATCATGCCATAGATGCACACAGCGACGCAAAGGTTTAGATAATGATGTCATTTGGCTTTAAAAGTTAGAATTCTGATAGTAAAATCTCAAAACCCTTTAAATATATTCAAAGGCTCTTTTAAAATGTTGTAATCAAAACAGTTTTTTTTATTTCTATCATTTTTGAATTTTTTTTTTTAAAAGGAATTTGTTGGTTGCAAAAGATTAGACACAATTCCGAGTTTCTACGGATATTTGTTAGCATATACAAATTTAAAAGAGGTGGCAATACAAACTTCGAATACTTAGATTTTATCAACGATAACACTTCGTATTTGAGATACAGCGAGTGAAAAAGTTTCAACAGGATGAGATTACAAAGATTTGGTGATTGAAAGTCAAAAACAGGGTCGTTTTGGAAATTATTAATCAGCCAAAATAATCTGTTTTATAGAGTTTTATCTCATAGATACATACATAAAGCAAAACGCGGATTCGAGTGACAACGTGTGACGAATAAACGCGATAATCCCCAGATCCAAAGACTAGGGAGTATCCAACAAATGACTGTTAGCGAAGTTCAAAGGTCATCGAGATTGTCGGTATCAAAGGATATGATTCATAAATGAATTTTAGAGAAGGGAACATCGGTTCATTGCAAAATGAAACAGAAACCAATTATGAAGCCACATCATAAGTCATAAAGAATATTGTGGGTTCGAAATCATCTGTCATTCTAAACTGTTGTGATTAAAATAATGTATTAAACGATTATAACATAAGGAACTAATGATAAATTTTAGAACACAAATAAGTTTCCTAAACTGAATTTTTTATCACGTTCTACATTTGATCAATGCTTCCTTTATATTGATTGAACCTTTTAATAATACGAAATAAATGGCAATGCAAGCGAATAGATCAATTTTAAAGCCTCTTATGTTTGAACATATTCTTTACTATAGCTACCTAAATTTGGATACTAAGATACCTTTGGATACTTTGCTACATTTTGGATACTAGGTAGTATCCAAAATAGATTATCAATAATTCAATTTTCAAATATTAAAAATATTGCTCTGTTCCACAGTTCATACTTTGGATCCATGCACATAGAAATGAACAATACTCCCAATAAGAAGTTGTTGTGACTTATGGCACTTTCTCTTATTTTTTCAGTAGCGCCAACTAGGGTCAAGAGTACGACTTACTTACTCCATGCATCACATTCGCTTGCACAACCTCTTTTTACAGGAGGGCGCATTCTCACACCTCACAGATAGAACACAGAAGAACAACAACCATGCCCGAATTGGGACTCGAACCCGGGCCTAGGTCACGGGGAAGACGCTCTACCCCTATGCCAGGACACCGGCACCACCAAGAGGTATTACAATACTTTGAAATTCACAAGCTCTATTCTTTGGCTCTTGTGAAAGAACTGGACTTATACAATAAAAGTATATTTCATTGTAAGGTGAAGATTGGGGGAAATATGTATCAGATACATACTACCACTTTCAATAATAAAAATCAAAAAGCGAATGCCTATAGTGTTAAATTTCAAGCATTTTCATTTCAGATTTTGAAAAAAAAAAAATGCTTACCTCGGAAGTTAAGAGCAAAATATTTTTATCGTATTCTCCATTTTCATTCACATAAGTTGCTTCAATAGACAGAAGAACATCTCCAAATGACTGGCACAATGCAACTTTGCATACATACTTTACAATGCTGCTAGACAGCATATCAAAGGACATAGTAACTGGCTGATAACGTCGTTTTGCCGGATTAATCCAACCAGATCCATAAAGGAGACCTACAATATAAATTGTTCATCATTTTTTATAACTAAACTTATTTCAATATTTATTGATCATTGAAATCAGTTTTTGAATAAAACAACTCAACAAATTAGTAAAAGAATTATGAATTGAAAACATACATTTATGTGTTCAAAAATTTAAAATTATTCGAATTGAAAAGTTAATAGTGACAAAGTTATATGCATGGCATAAAAAATCAGTTAGATTAGCTTATACCACAAGTTAGTTTTAATCATGATTTAAATCCAATAAATCAGCTTATCTATCCAAATATATAGACAGGTGTTGTGATACTTAATAAAAACATGTACGTAAATCGACGTCTAAAGTTGTGCAGAAAACATGTGCTATGTAGTGCACATTTTGAAGAAATGATTAGGTATAAAAAATCTATCATGATGGACGTCACATCACTTAACTGAAATGCAGAAATGATTTGATTCTAAAATTCAAGAATTCACTCTGTGACATTCGTTGTTGAACTGTACTAGATTTTTAAAGAGATTCACTACTGTTTAATCAAATAAATTAGTACTACTTCAAACATTCAGTGGTTTCGCAATAATTAGCAAGTGGTAGTACAAAATGATTACATCAACACTTTGATGACATAAAAAAACTATAAATGCATCAAACTGAAATTTATGTTTTATTAGCAGTAATCATACGATTACCACTATTATATGCCTACAATGGTATACATTGTTGATTCTTCTACAGTAAAATATCATATGGCAGATATAAAATAAAGTAACTTTTCATGATAGTTAACAATGCATGCTTTTACCAAATACGTCATAAATAAATAAAATACAAATCTGGAATATAATTCAGAATATATTAAATAGAAATGGCATAATTACCATAGCCTGTTTGAGATAACAGTTCACAAGCACCTCCTATAGGTTTTGCAATCACTCCAACAAGGCCTTTGCCTATTCCGCCAACAAAACTAGTAGCAGTTCTTAAAGGAGTTGTAGGAGATACTAACACTTGTAACGGATGGTCTACTATGCCTGCCACAGCACCTTCAAAGGGAAAAAAAATGTTATGGTAGTCTTACTGTAAAATTTCAGAGTGTGAGGAAAGTGAACTTAATATTTCATCATTTGAAACATTTTCCGCTTTCTAAAAATATAAGATTAGAAAAAGCAGAAAAATATTTTACCAAGAACACTCAACCCGAATGCACTTAATCCTTGCGCTAAACCTTCCGTAACGCCGTCAGGTAGCTGTCGACGGACAAGTTCTTGACGAGCTAGATGTTCTTCATCCAAACAGATAAAATCCATATTTTTGGATACACTCGAGGTGAAATTTGCCATAGAATTGATAGCTCCTGAAATGAATACAATACAATAATTGTATATAAAGTAACACTTCAGCTTTCTCATTAATGCGTTTCAAAATCAAAATTTAAAGAAGAATATAAGAAGAAAATATATTGCAACAGATCATTAACAACAGGATTAGAAAACTCAAGAGTTTCTAATTCTAAAGTCAATCCATAAGAGAAGAATATAAATTATGTTTGTTTGCAGAGAAGCAATAAATATGATTTTATGTATTGTTGCCCGATTTATTATTTGCATCATTATACTTCACTGGGATAAAGGAAGGGAACTCTATAATAGGCTTCCAAAATTTTAATGTAATTCTCGATACACAAATTTAAAGATGAAAAACAATATCCATATTTTAAGATATCGGATTGTGTAATCAATTTTTGAATTAAGTTAATCTGCTTACCAGTGAACGGGATGGCAAAAAGTCATAACACACTATGTATACTAAATAAATGAAAGTTGAAGTTGGCCTTGTCACCAAAATTGTACATTTGTGTGTCGTTCTACTTAACTCAAAATCATAAGAGACGGTGCAGATGAAATTAAGTATCTAGTCAAGACACCAAAATTCTCATTCCTAATATGTTAGAGAAACTCAGGAATATTATTGTAATACATAAGATTTATATTTTGACTACGGTATGGAAGAATTTACTTCACCCTGATTCTGTAAGCTGTTATTTAAACAACAGGCTTTAGAACCCCCCCCCCTATTCAAATGTTAAACGTTCTGGATCTTGATTTGACAGATTACATTCTTGTATTAAATCAGTGAGTTCTCCTTCAGGTGACTCCACTGATATTATGGTGTTGACAAGCTTACATCATATTCACTTGCATTATTAAATTCAGAATTTTGTGTATATTCATCTAAAGAAGGAATATCAAATAATGATGAGAAAACTGGTATAGGAATATTCTCAAACCAAATCAGAATAATGCCATTTACTTTCCTTGTAATGCTTAAAACCATTCATATTTACAAGATAAAAAAAAGTTATCATGCTGGTTAACAGATTCTCTCCAACCACTGGTACACCAAGTTGCGAACTTTCTCTTACCTTTCTCCCATTCTCATAAACACTCTAAACAATCTCTGTTAATTTTGTGTTGAGTCCAATGCTCATCTTGGTCAGTGATGGATTTCAGACTAGGTAACTGCCTATGGCCACATGGCTAATGGGGGAGGGGGTACAAGCAACTCGATTTTAAAAATTGCTATTAGTTTACTTGTCAAATAAATTTCTAAAAATTACTAATTCTATCAATTTCAAAACATATAAAGACAGTACTAGTAGATTATCAAGTATAACTGGTCAAGGTCTAATTTGTTTCATTTACAGTGGCTTTTTTGGCTTTTTTCCAATGCCAGGCGAAAGATACGCTATTTTGGAGTTGTTTAAGCAAAGAAAACGGCAGTATGAAGTCGTTCGTTTGTTTAGTATGCCTCCGCAAACAGTGTTTGATGCAATCTATCGTTTCAAAGAGCTTGGCAATGATGGTCAAAGTCCCGGAAGTGAACAAAAACGTGAGGTGAAGTCAATAGTTGTAAGGTTATTAAAAAGCGAGATCAATGAAATTCGAGGGTTTCTATCAGAAAGATCGCTCGTGAATTGGGAATAAGGGACCGATCAGTGGAACGAATAGCAAAAACAGAGCTTGGACCGAAGCCTTACAAGTTCCAAAAAGTTCAGCTTCTCGCTGTAGAAAACAAACCCGTGAGAAAACTTTTGAAGCGGGCCGCAAGTCAGCACTGAAAGAGATTCTTTTTCACTAATAAGAAGCTCTTTACTGTTCAAAAGCTCATAACTCCTAGAAGTTATCCCAGATCTTCCTATCTAGTCTGTAGATGCTCCAAGCACTTCAGCAATTGTTGAACATCGCAAAAATCCAGTCTGTCAAGGCCTGGGGCGGAATTTGCGCAAGCAGTAAAACATATCCGGTTTTTGTGGATGAGGGCGTTAAAATAAATCAAAAAGTGTACCAACGGGACATTCTAGAAGCTGATGTACTTCCGAGGGCCAAAAGGCATTTCGGCAATACAAACTGGACGTTTCACTAAGACTCCGCACCAGCTCACATGGCTAAAAAGACAGAAGAGTGGTGCAAGGCGCATTTTCCAGATTTGATATTATCTGAAGAGTAGTCACAATACTCGCCGAATTTCAATACCATGATTACAGTGTATGGTCCATTTTGGAGTCTAGAGTTTGCACTAAACGACACAAAAGTTTGGACTCTCTAAAGCAATGGCTTAGGCAGGAATAGGATAGATTAAAGGTAGAAGGCTTGCGGCCCATTGCTAAAAATTTCAATAAGTGTTTGCACCTTTGCATCACTGCAAAAGGCGGCCACTTTGAAACAAATTAAATTAATTTATTAGTAAAAGTGCACTCTTATTATTATTTGTTATATATTGTCAATTTATTTATTTTTAATCAAGATATATTAAAAATTGTTTGTCCAGATTTTTCTGCCGCACCCTGTAAGAAAAAGGTGTAAACATTTTTTCAAAAAGTTATTCAAACAAAAAATTAGCCTAAGTATGATAAACAGGTTGAATAAATTAAAAATGTGTAGAAATTTGAAACTCAATTGACCTAAAAAAAAATAAAAGCCGCCTTGCTATGCGCACTGCCAAAGATTGCAAAATGTCTAAAGCTGATTACGGCCATCAAGTCTAAGTTGCGAGACATAAGTACTTGTTAATATTTGTCTCAGACAGTCACCTTATCAAGCATATAAATAAAATAATAAAATATAGAAATAAAAAATATAAAAATTAAAGTCAATAGAATACATTAGTGACTGCAGACATCATTGAACTGTTGAGAAGCAAAGACAAAGAATAAGATGTTGAATGAAATGTTTTTAACAAAGAATAAAATGTTGAATACAGAAGATTATCAAATAATGCAATGATGTCAAAAGCTAAAAATGAACTTTAAAACAGTACATAAGAATGAAAAAAAAAATAATTAAAGGAGATTCAAACATCTTGACCGAAACATCGTAACATAATATTTCGGCTTGATTCGTCTATCTCATATAGCAGTGATACTATGCGCATATAAACAATGAATTTACTAATGTCGCAAAGCACACGAATAAATATGCATTAACTAAAAGTATTATCTTAAAATATGTTCAAAAATTTACAAAATACACTGTTGGGAAATCCAATTGACACAAACCCTTTTTTTATTTTGAAGTGGCGTCAGAATAATTTTTGAGTAATAATATGACAGAAAATTACCAAAAAGTAGCGAAACCTTGATTAAATTTTAATTATTTTTTAACACTTTATTAGTAAGCAAAGATATCCAAGAAGTAACTACGTGCCAGATTTTGTAGTTTTAGCACAACAATCTACTCTGTAAACATTCTGTATTATTTTTTTTAACGTACAGGAAGTAATTTACTGATAGTAAACACATTATCATAGTAAAATTCCAAAATTAATATGACACTTACCAGATGATATTGAAGTGACGAGAGATATTGCCCCATTGGTTAATCCAGAGATAAAAGATCTTGGTCCATGTAATAATCCTTGATAAGGAAGATATACGAAATCAGATACACCAGATCTGACTGCACGAGCAAAACCAGCAGGATTTCCCAAAAGATCTACTGATCCAACAATCCATCCTTTACAAAGGGGGAAAAAAGAATTCAGAATTGAAATTTTACGCATAGAATCGTTGCAATTAGTGCCCTTCTGAACCCTGTTACAATGGAAGATTTTCAATTCAAAACTTAATAACATATTCTTTATTTAAAAGAAATGAAGTCTATAATGCAATAAAAAGATTTTCGATATTTTAATTAAATATGAAAATGCAGCACTAAGAGTTATTGAAACAAGTATTCTTAACCCTTTAAAGGGCCATTTTTTTCTAGTCATATTATGTTAAAATATTTTTAGGCTTGAAATTAGAATGAGAAAAGGGATTCATTTAGCTTATTAGATAAATTTAATTTGATTAATTAATAATTAAGTAACAAATCAAGACACATCATTTTGTCTGAGATAAAAAACTGAAGCATCTAAGTTTCTGACTTACTAAAAAAAATTGTGAGAACTTATGCCAACCTACATAATTTCATACAAAGATTGATAAATTTGGTGGGAAGCATACTTCCCACGACCCTAGAAAAGCTTAAAATGCAAATTGTCCGGTGAAAAAAGTTCGACACGCTGGAAAATGGACGTTTTATGCTACAAGACAATACGAAGCATAGACAGTAAAGACACAATAGATGTGTACACTTGTAAAAAGTAACAACATATAAAACAGACGGCAATAGTAACAATAACAGAACAGCGTTTCGTTCTGCGATCAACGTTCAAAGGCTCACGTTTATACAGGCTTTCTAACTGGGTACGAATTTTTCAGAAGAATCTCTGGATCTTAGTTCTTAATAGATATAAAGCCGAAATTTTTGCTTTTACCAGAATTTTTATTTTTGTCACCAAATGATAATCACTGACCTAGAATCCATTAAAAAAATCTGTAAATCTATGTTCCTTACTATAACTGCGTTGGAGAACAATATTACAGATTTGTATCAATAATTTAATTAGTTACATGCTTTATTAAGTTATATCTCAACATTTGAAAACTGATTGCATCTTACAATATATAAGAAAAAATATCGTTAACAAGTCGCATTAAGCTGATCTTAGTCTCAATACAGATTGCGTTCATCTAGATTTTCTTTCTTGTCTGGATAGCATATCCTTATAAATACAGTTTTATGCGATGGATCAAACAAGTTACGACGAGACAACCACGTTCTTCCGGGCTGCTTTTTCTTGTCAGCATTTTCAAATTAATATTTACTAAATCATACTTCAAATGAAAACAATTATCCTATGGAGACATTAAAATTTTAAAGACTCAACGATAGTTTATTATGAATTCATACATTTAGAAGAATAATACCACAAATTTGGAACTTCGTAACAAAACTGGAATTGAATATCACTTAGCCATTAGCTCACATCGGCTTGATAAGGTAAGCTTAAATAAAAGCGCTATAAGATAATATGCTATAGAATCTATTCAATAGATTTTCTTCACATTTGGCTCTTGAATAATATGATGCATAAGGTGATAATTAATCACAGTTTTTTAATTAACAATTTGCATCCGTATAGAAAAAATTATTTTATCATAAGTATTGTCATTCCAATTGAAGGTATCAAATTCCAAATCATATTTATTTTAGATAATTTTTAGTTTGCCTTCAAATTGAGAGTCGCAAAATGTCGTAAAATTTTATATTATTTTTTCAAAAAGTATCAATAACTTATAGAAAAATAATGCTTTCAGTGTGGATTTTAAAAATAGTCTGGAAAAATTGATAATCTCGTTTTAATAATAAGGTTTCAGATTATAAGAGAATTTTGTGCATTGTAATACTATTTTATATAAAAATAATTTCTACATTAAAATATTTTTGAAAATTACATTTATTTAAGATTATTATTTATATATATGTTATCATATTACCAAGTTAAAATTAGATATGAAAATATTTTTATACTGAAGAATGCCTGGTATAATATATTTTAGTAAATATATAAAAATATAATATAAGAAAAAAACCCCATTTAAGTTGGCCAGCAATCTTCCAAAATATTTCCTTCTTCTTAGAAAAAAAATTAATTAAAATTTTTATTCCAAAACATTATCACTACGCAAAAGATTTAATTTCATATCCTTTTAGAACAGTATGATAGGCTTAATAATATGTTTTTAGTACGAAGTGCAAATCTGCTGAGAGAATTATTATTGCCTTCATTTCAATTTATAAAAATTGAAATAAAGCAACTTCAATATTTTATTAAAAAACTTTTATTTTCCTGCAGATTTATAGATTATATTTAAACATAATCCTTTGGATTGCAAATTTTTTTAAATATAATCAGCCGGATACAATTCACAATTTAGCATTTCAAATGTATTTTTCCGTCATTTTAAAACTCTTCTAACTAATTAAATACATACCTGCTCTGAATATAGCTCCTGTCGTATAATGCGACTGCATCAGTTCACCCATTTCATAGTGAGATGTAAACAATTCTTCTCTTTCAAATGGTTGGAAATTAAGTATAGAACGTTCAATTGACAAATAAAGTCTAACATTAGCATGCAGGCTCACAGAGACCTCTGTAACATTAAATCTGAAGTGTTCTAAATGAACAGGATGCATAAGTGTGATTGAAATGCCTCTAGTGTCTTTTGGAACAGAAATATCACGCCATGGGGATTCATGTTGGTGAAACTCTTCAGGTATATACGTCTTAAGCAAATTCTTGACTTTATAGTAAAAAGTATCTTCTATCTGAATTGACATAGGTGAGAAATCTATTTTAACAGACTGAACAACTATACTCTTTCTTTCTTCGCCACACAACTCTATAACTGTATTGAGGATAAACATTGAATTTTCCCGAATTTTATTTGGCAGAAATATATTCTGATGATCAGATGATTCGGCTGGATTCTTGTCACTGACGCGCCGGAGCAAAACAACTGGGAAATCATACACCACTTTGCCTTCTTTACTTAACTGATTATCTAATTGGATCTGCTCAAAACACAGAGAGATATCTTGAAGAGAATCGTTTTGAGGTCTTGAATGAAGCATAACATTGTCAATATTTAACCTTAACACTTCAATGCTTTTGTTTACCTCTTGAAACTCGTCGCACAGAATTAAGCTGACATGGACAACTCTCATATTAACAAAATAGACATTAGAAAGTTTTCGAGTCTGTTTTGATGAAGATGACTGGATCTTACTTTTCTGTTTCATTTCAGAGCCTTTTTTACTAATGTTTTCTCTAGACTTGACAGATTCTTTTTTATCAGAACTGACGCCAGCATTAGTAGCAAGAGCAATTCTACTTCGAACTTCATTGGCGTTCACTTCTATGCGATTGACAGGATCAATGAAAAGATTGACTGTGTGACCTACTCGTTCACTGCAAACCATGAAATCGCATACACCCAGAATATGAACAAACTGTTTCTCGATGTTAACTTTAAATGGAATACTCCACACATATTTTTGACTAGTTTCATCCATAAGACCAAAACATAACATGGAAAATTTATCAGGAACTTTAGGAAACAATCTTTGCATTGAAGGATATGAATAATGAGCAGAGCTGCCGGGTTTTAGAAGAGGAATCAATCCATGTTTCTCGAGTTCTTCATACACAGATTTGTCACCAAATTTTCCTTTACAAAATAAAAACACATATTTTAATATATATATATACAACTAAAATAAATCTTTCATAAAGCACCTTAACTACCAAGAGTTGTATGTTGAACAGCTTAAAATATTTATTTGCGAATCACAAGCAAAATACTAATATTTTTTTTAATATAATATTTTAAGTGAAAAGGATTATCCTAGGACGATTTTTATTCTAGATGTAGTCGGAAAGGAAAGCAGACTGCGAAATTCTCATACATGTTTTTCAGAGCCAAGATATAGGAAATAATTTAGTTTAGTAATTACAAAAATATCGCTGAAGAAAACTAAAAATTAAATATAAATTGCCTTTTCCCCTTAATTTCAGAGCAAAACATAGAGAATTTATAACATCATAAGAACAGCACGTTGAATATTCGGTTTGGTAATATGTAACATCAAATCGTATTGGAAAAACAACGATTTGATGTAATATCAATGTCTTATCGATTTGAATTTAGCAGAAAGAATTTATTCTCAAAGAATAAATATAATTCCATTAAAATGGACTTCTAATAGGGCGATTTAAATTATTAAACTGTCTAAAAAGCTATTCTTACTTTGATCATTAACATTAAATATCATGAATTTTTTATACAATGTTTAAAAATTACACATTTAACCTTTTTATTCATTCGCTGATTAATGTACAATAAATTAGAAACACAAACTCAGTGCTTTTAATTTATAAAAATTCAAAAAATATTTAATAAAACTTTGCTATGCTGTACAAACGATTTCTTAATGATATTATACTTAATTTAAAAACGGTTTCATAAGATCTTTTAAATTGGAAATAAATAAAGAAAGAATGACATTTATACAAAATTTTATTAAGGATTCTTCCGTGAAAATCTTCATAATCACAAAACAGGACTACATCTTTTTAACTCAACATTGAATTTTTAAAAAAAAGTAAATGCTCTTTAGAGGAAATTAAAATGCAATTCAGCCAAATTTCAAAAACAACTAGCTATTAATATTTGAATTCAAATTAACAGATTTTTAAAGGCCTAAATCTTCATTCTTCATTTACTATTGGGAGTACAATTTCGCTTCCATCGTGTTTCGATAGTGGTTGCAGCGATAGTGTTTGGTAGAAATAGGTAGATCAAAAATGTCACACAGTAAGTTTGGATATCTGTCAACAAAAGACAGTACCACATTGGTAAATTCGTGTTTGCTTCATAATTTATAAGCAATCGATGCCAGTTTTTGAGCCAAATCTCCTCATTTGACGGAAGTCTTGATTTTCTGCTTCAGTCTGATGAAAACTGAGCCTGAGGCGCGAATGTACTTACCGTGAGTCTGTTTTTAGTGAAAGAACATGTCTTGTGTGTTTCACTGTTTCAGACTGAATGTTATGGTCTGCATTTAGTGAAATTAGCTTGGTGTGAAATAATATTTTGAAACCAAGCAGGGGAAAGCAAATGATACATTTCAGTCAAACATTGACGCAGAAACGGCGACAGTGCCAAGAGAGATATGACAAATATATTCTCCAGCGTGACGACACTCAGCCACATGTCTCAAGACCGAGCAAGACATACTTTAAAATGCTAAAATAGAAGGTCTTACCCCCCCCCCTCTTCCTAACCCTCCAGACGATGTTCCTTCCGACAACAATTTGTTTTGATCGATGACACATAGCCTTGATGACTAGCAGAGGCTGCGGTAGCAGGGGGGCAATTCCCCCCCCCCGTCGGCGAGAAATTCAGAGTTTCGTCTGTAAAAGTGTTTACCACTTCAGGATGGTTGTAGAGAGATGCGCATTATCGAATATGATTATTTAAAAACTGCCTTGAAGCTAATATATTGTAAACAGTAGCCCTTAATTTCAGACTTAAAGTTAAAAATTTATTAATTCCATAGCGAATCAGACTCGTCACTGTATACGAAGGGGTTAAGAAAAACCAATGCATGCAATTGAGGGGATAAAATTCACTTTTGGGGAGGAATATTAACTTGCAATAACTTTAAATTAAAAAAATATTTAACCATAAGACCGTATGCCTAAAAATGAAGATAAGGGAATTCATATTCAAGATCTAATTGTTTCTTGATAAAATTGACTGGTTTCTTAAGCCTAAATATATATTGAAAAATAAATACATTGGGTATCTAATGTTTAAGCAGTCCATTTTTCATACGAATATTTTTCATATCTTACATAAAATAGTAAGATTGTACATATATTTATAAAATATTTTTTCCAGTATTCTTAAGAAACGATATTATTGTATCTTTTCCGCATTCTATATTGATCGTGTCAGAACTACAGTAAATTTTTTGTTGCATTAAATGTAATTTGTTGTATTTTTGTTGCGCATTTATTATCCTCGGATTCGCAACACCTCTGAATTCCTGCTCGTTGCTGCAATCCTAATTTAAGAAATATTTTAGGTAGGGGGAACTACGCTGAAAAATCGATTTTTAGTTAAACATCGAATATTTTTTTTTATTTATTATTTTAGATTTCTGGAAAAGTTTCTTTCATAAAACTTTTTCTTTGAACTTTTTTTTTATATAGCTTCTGATATAAAATAAAAGCATGCCTTTATTTGTTCATTTAGCATGACACGTCATTCTGGTGCAATCTGTGTTTCTATCTATATTCAGCAATCTAGAAAGTAATATAACATATTTTTTCTAATTTTAGATCTCAAAGAAATTAAATCTCAACAGTCTCATAAAGAAATAGACTCAAATATTGACAATTTTTTGATGGTCATTGAAAGAAACTGAGAACATTTTTTTACAAATTCCTTTGTAAAGTTTTAACAATGAAAGAAAGGATCAGCATCTGAATAATAAAAAAAAAAGCTAACTAATACTTGATTTTCCTTAATTAAACGTAAAATAAATAATTATTATGAGTTATTTTGAAGCCAAATGAGAGATATTGTGCTTGCCTCCCCGTCGGCAAATCTCTGCCGCCGCCTCTGGTGACTAGCATGTCCACTCTTATGCTGAAGTCCGAAAATGGATCAATTCGTGGATCGCCTCAAAAGACACGCACACACACACATTGAGATGGAATCAGACAATTGACCAAAAGATGGGGGAAAGTATCAACCAGTGACGGACAGTACTCTAAATCATGAATAGGTAATCACTTTTTAAAAACAAAGCCTCAGATTTTGAATAAAACGAACAAACAAAAAACGGCGGAAGCAAAATTGGACATCTAATATTATAAGAAGAAGATGCGCACAGTCATCTAAAATTAAAAAAAGTATAGAGGGCTTCTTATTATTCACCATCTATAATCAATAATTCAAGCAATGTTTCATTCTATGTAGAAAAGGGTTCTTTTTAAATGAATGTGAATAACATTTGCAATAGGGACAGTTTTCGCATTTTATTTGCATATCATTTTTGGAATTTTTAATAGTAATCCACATTTTCTTCCCTAAGCAAAGTGCCACAAAATACGAGGAAATGCACAATAAAAAAAATTAAGGACTGTTTCAATATATCGAATGTAGTAAGTAGATTAGTCTTAAGCCACTTTCCTTTACTTTCCAATGGTTTATTTGAAAATTCTGCGCTAGGCGTTTCATTTTTTTTTAATGTGCACCATGATGTGATTCAAAACATTTGTCAAATATGCATCTAAAATCACATATTATTTTCTTTTTTATATAAGGGAAATAACAAAAAGAAATCCTATAATCAACTAATACTAATAATATGCAAGAATAATTCAGCTAAAATCATATTTCTCAGTTTACCAGGATATATAATCGCTGATTTTACAAATAATTTATTTTGCGACAATGATTTCTTAAAACTGTATAAGTACAAATGAAAGTCAGATCTCTTTTATTCAAATTGCATATTTCAGAATAGAAATTTAGAGTTGTATAACAAAATACAGAATATATACAGGTTTTATACAGAATATTTCAACAGCGCCTCCCCCCACCCCGTTCCTTCCTTGTTATTTTTCTTTTCACGTTCGAATAATATCCATGGGATCTGAACTTGGAGCATTTCTGTCGAAATACTGCAACGCGACTGAAGTTTTCTGTTTCTAAAGAAAAATTCAATTCAGTAATGACCAACGTTTCTTAGGTTAATAGCTTTTCTTAATTTAAAACGCGTAGATAGCACATTTAAACCTTTTTTTAATATTAAGATGACATTAAATATTACTTTGTCCGTGGTATTATTTTTCATATGAAAATAATGCTAAAAATAGCAATTTGGAATTTAATACAGATATATCTTCACTATAATATTTAAAAAGGTTGTTTTACATTTGCCGATATATTTAATCAAATTTAAAACGACACATAATTTGACATTTCATTACGTCGCCCGTTGTATGCTGCTAAAATTAATAAAAAAGTATTCAAACAATAAAAGTTGATGCTAATTTTAATGAGAAGATGGCTTCTAGATTAAAACTATGTACATTTAAAGATAGCGTGCAAATACTTTTTTTTTTTGATGGGGTAATTGTGAAGCGTAATTGTGAAGACCAATCGACCACATACCAGAAAAACAAAACTAAAACTAATGAAATTGGCAATGAGCGTTTTAAAATTTAGAGTATAAGTATATCGAATGTTCCTTTGATGTAAACATGGATAAAAATTAAAATTAGAATTTCGATATTTTAATTGCCCACGATTGACAACCACTATCATTTCACGATTCAAGTAGAGAAATAAATTAGAACAATAGATATTTAAATTAAGGAAGAAACAAAAACTCCACCCGAAACACTAAAAAAGTGTGATTCTCTTCCACAGAATCGAATTAATTTTCTATCAAAACAGGACACATTTTACTAAAAATAAAACATTTATACTTATAAAAGCTACAGAGTTTCTCCACATATTATGTATAAAAATTTAAGATAGTTAACTATGACTTGCTTTCAGATAAAACAAAAATTTACTAATTTCAAAAGAATAGACAGATAAAAAAAAAAAAAAAACTAGTCCAGAAATTCTGCTTTTAAACATTTTTTTTTAAATCTGCAAGAAAAACAATGCTGAAGTCTCTAAACATCCAGTTTTTCAAGCAATGTGTTGCAATCTAAAGCAGCATATTGATCGTAAAATGTAAGCATGCTTTAATGATATATTTAAATATTTTAAATTTTTTTTTACCTTATAACCATTTCCATTACTCATATGAATAAAATTAGAGATCATAAAAGTAAAAATGCACTTAATAAGGCTTTATATCTGTCAATGTATCACAAAATTTAAGGCGCGTATTTAAACATTGAATAGTAGCTTTTAAAATTCTTTTACATTAATTTGAATAGAAAATCAACATTTAAACAATTGCAACGTGGGATATCTCAAAAATATTATTTCCTCAACTACATTATAACTGATCAGCATATACATTATAACTGATCAGCATATACATTATAACTGATCAGCATAAGATAAAATTTGGCATAAATTTTATCTAACATTTGTTTAATTTTAATTTAAGGAACAATATACGAAAATAAAACAACATATTAACCAGCTATGAGAATGATGGATATTGGTAAAATTTTCACAACACTTTTTTAAAAATTTTATTTCTGAACATCAGATTTAAAATGACTGCCCTTCTGAAAATTCAGACTTCGATCTACAAATAAGTAACAAAAGCAGAAAATGGTCATTTAATAACTCTCCATTCTACGATCTCTCCTAATAAATTCTTACTCAAGTATTTGCTTCATTCTTGTTTTAGAAATAGTATATTCAACGAAATACAATTTCTGAATCATTTTACCCATAGAGCATCAGTAAAATGCATTCAAACGACTTTATTTTACGAATTACAAAAACAAAAATTCTGAGAAGCACAAATGCTTTATAAATTTAACGATTATATTTTATTTTTATGTTAGATATAGCCAAACATCACATCTAAATCTTATTATGAACGAAAACAGATTCCTCTACCCCAAAACCTACAAAAGTTGATTATTTTGATTGTATTTTGACAAAAATATACACTTTTTCAAACCACATTTAAAATCATGATTAGTAATGAACATTTCAGATCCACTGTTGAAATAACTTACAAAAACCTAATGTACTGAGATAAAACATTTCTCAGTTAATGAGCTCTGGCAAACGAAGTATCGATGGATAAAAGTAAAAATGATTTTATGCATGGTAGAAATGTACTTATAGGAAATGGCAAACAGGGTAAATAACAAAAGCGAGCATTTTTCAATATTATCTGAAAAATAATTACCATAATTAAAATAATTTTATACTGGAGTCGTATATAAAGTTAAAGGGCTTTTCATCAAAAAGCACACTACTCTGTTCTTAAAAATAATTATCTGCAGATGTGTTTTTTGTTTAAATCAATATTTAAGTAATTATAATAATTAGTACCCACTACAATTTTTCTGATTCTCGTTCTTTCTGCATTTCCTCCTTTCAATCTTTCCAATTGTGATTACTATAGACTGAGTACCACTGACTTAATATAATTGTAAACCATTAAGTCACATAAAACACTTCAAATCAGCAACAGAAACAGTAAGCTGGCGTGATTTGCGATTTTTTTAAAAAATCATATTTTAAACTATTTCAAACAATCGATAAAAAGTTCTGCCTTATAATTCAATATAATATATTAAAGTAAACCCACAGTGGACAGTATTAAACTAATATTCATAAGCATTTATTCGTTTTTTGAGTTGAAACACTTTTTTAATTTTTCTAATAGCAATTTTACGGATTTTTTTTTCTGTCACCAATGTACAAAAATTAATTAACAATAGAATAATCTGAAAAGTTTCAAGAGTATATCATATTTTAAAAATTTTTCATAATACTATTTACAATTTGACAAAATTTAAATTTTGCACTCCAAATAGTCCATTAAACTGGAAGTTTGGCGTTTACTTTACATAGAACTATATTTTTGCTTGTCCTGTTTCTCATTTTATTTCATATATTTACTGAGTACAATAAATTGAATTTAAGGTTAAACTAAGTTTTATCCCATTATCACAATTATGTTTGTTATATTTTTTTATTTCTTCAATAAACACAGTTAAAATGGTTTTGTCAAATTCCTTAGAAATTCTGCTGAAATATGCTACTCTATTAATTTGCTTAGGATATTTTTCTTTAAAGAAATTATAAGTAAGTAAGTACTACTAATAATGCAAGGCAACTAATTATTTTGCCCCCTACTAATAATGCAAGTTCTGTCTGCCCAAAAGATGATGAAAGGATAAGGATACCATTTTCTAAGTTGAAAATTTCATTAAAAATATGCTTAAAGAGATTCTTATTTAATTTTTTACTGAAGGAAAACAGTTTGTCAAGAAACGGAATAGTGGAAAGCCATTCTCATTCGGAATATCATCAAGCCCATAAAAGTTTAAATCAGATCCATTATGCCCATTATTATATCCATCCATTCTCTCTCTTTTATTAAGAAAATACAATCCGAAAAGACTTACTTTGATGCATCCAGAAACCACAAAATTATTCAGTTACATATCCAATTTTCTAACGAAACGTGTAATTAATTAAATATGTTTTACTTACCCATTCAATTTGTTAGTTCCTTTGCAAAATTTGATAAACTGGTTCATTGAAAAGTTTACGGATTGCGGTTTTTTTTAAATGAAATTCTTATCAACCACTAGACAAATTTGAATTTAAAACATAATTTAAAAATTAAAAATAATTAAATTTTATAGTATTAAGTTACTATATTACATTTTACATCAATTACATATTATCTATCCTAAGGATAAAAAGTAAAGCTAACCAAAATTAAAATTTCACATTTTTTTATCTTTAAATTTATAATTTTAAAACTAATCTGAAACAAAATCATAAATGGTGTTAAAGTAACCTCAACTTTCAAATAAAATACTAAATATGAGCATATCATTAACTGATAAATATGAAATGCAAAATTACTAATAAAATTAAATTACTCAAATATTTAAATTAATTTAGCTGCTTAAACTAAAATATTAAGTAAATCAACTTAGATATAAAGAAGATCTTGAAAAATCTTAGTTGTTATCTTTGCATAATCAATACATGCTGATTTTATATACATTCTATCCATACTTTAAAGAAAATTTAAATGCATATATAAAAAAGAATAAAAATTTAATTTTGCAAAAAACGATGAAAAAGATATTACTAAAATAGGAAAGGCATGAAAATGGCAATAAAAAGTATGATAATGATAATAAAAAGCATGATAAAAATAATAAAATCACAAAATGATAACTAAGAGCAAGAAAAATACAAAAATGATAGTAAAAAATATGAAGATAAAAGGCAAGGAAACACTAAAACGATACCAAAAAATAAGAAAACATGAAATTGGTAACAAAAAGCAAGAAAATATGAAAATTAAGCATGATGCTACAAAAACAAAACAAAAGATATTGAGAAAATAATAAAGTATAAAAATGGGAATGACATAAAAAACACAAAAATGATAATAAAAAGCATGAAAAAGCACAAATAACGACATAAAAGACAATGATGCAAACAAACAAAGAACAACAAAAAAGGTTAAAAAACATGAAAAGCATAAAATGATAATAAAAACTAAGGGGAAAAAATAGACATTTAAAAAAGCATACATGAAAATAATATAATACACAAATGAAAAAAATGGAAATGATGTTAAAAACATGCAAAAAAAATTTTAAAGCATGAAGATGATAATATGAGAGAACTAAATAAAATGATTATTTAAATAAATTTGCAAATCATGTTCTTTTTGATTAATTAAATATTTAAATGATTTTTCTTTATTTATGAAGAAATTAATTCACTAGATAATAACCTAATATCTGTAAGGATACTTAAATGATAAATGTAATTTTTATCTACTCTATAGGTGTAATATAACAAATAATAATGTTTACTTTTAATAAACAGAAAAGCTGAATTAAATTAGTAAAATTAGCAGTGTGAGATAACATGAAGTACATTATTCTCTAAGAAGATAAACAATTAGTCGCCAACTACTTTTATTTAATATGTATGTTATTTGCACCAGAGGTTTAAAATTTAGACATTTACGTGAAACTACATCTATTATTTTTTCCAAAAAATAATAGTTACTTTACTTGTGACAAAAAGAATATGCTATATGACCATACGATATTTTTAAATTGGAAGAATATATATATATTTATATTGTTTTCTTTCTCCGAAATCTTAACGCGCATAAGCCCTGTCTTTCTTATTTACTCTGTGGATGACATAGATGTTTCACACTAGTTTGCAAAACCACTTCCTATCCGCCACCCGTTCATATAACTGCATTGCATTTAATGACAATTCAAATTGATAGAATGTAAAAAAGCTAAAAGCGGCCGCATTATCCACGCTCTAACATGTTTCAGGGTAACAGTAAAATTTTCTTGAAAGTAAATTCTTCATTTCTGAAATTAATAATTAATAAAATTAATATAGATTAAATTAAGATAAAAATTAGGGAATTAATTAGAATTTAAATTATATTTAAAAATATCATTACACACACACACACACACACACATATATATATATATCTCCTCACATAGATGTTCCCTAAATTGAGGTTCCAAGACACTACGAGGTGGTAGTTATGATTCTGTTATTTCAAAACTTCGACAGATCCACCAAAATTTTTTCCGTCAATCGTAGAATGCTTTCAACTTTTACATGCTATTTTTGGTTTAAATATAACATGCATCTGTAAACAAACTATAACATGCATCTGTGCTAACTATGTTACTGCTAGTATGATTCCGCAAGTGAGAAATCATCCACATTTCGTTAACAGTAGTGAAATAGATAGTAGTTATTAAAATAAGAAGTTAGGTAATTTTTCCTAAATAGTTGAATAAATCATAAAAGTTTCAGTTACCTTTTTTCTTTTTGCCCTTTTTCCTTTTTTTTACTGTTAGAAAATTTTCAACACTTTCAGTTTCACAAGTATTTTTACTGATAAATGGTTAATTCATTTCATAATAATGAGAGATATTAATTTAAGGACATAACAATGAAAATTTGCATTGGTTAACTAATATCATCAAAGGATTTGCTCAACAAAACAAAACAAGAAGTTACAAATTTGTGAAATGCATTCTGAAAAAAATGCCTCCGTCAGCTTCACTTCACTCAGTTAAGAAGGGGAAATTATCAAAAGCATCTATATTGATATTCTGAAAAATAAAGAATTTAAACTTGCAACTCAACAGCCTCTGAAACAACATACTCTGCAGTACTCTAAGACTGAATACAGTTAATCAAATCTAGAGTTTAGTGCTTTAGATTAATTACATTTTTTTATTCTTTTATGAAAAGCAATTTTAAAAATTGCACATTAAATAAAAAATTACAAAATATTCGTTAAGTATTAACATAATAAAATTACTGACCTCTATCTCTTTTTATCGGAAACAAGAACATCATAAACAAAATGTAGTGCATAGTAGTGTATGGAGATAATACACTAATAATGAGTTTCGACCAACTTTCAGAGAAACGAATAAAATCTTTGTTTAAAAAGTAACACTATCCACCTTAATTCATATCTGGTATGTGATTATCAGACTGCATAGGGTGCACACAAAGCCGGTCTGATTTATTGAGGAATGGAGGCAAGAAACCATTCGGAGCCTTAATTTTTTATAAAGCAATATATATATTAGATTACTATTACATGTTTATTTAATGCGTGATTTCGATTTTACAATTAATTACTTCAGAAAAATTACAATTTTTTGCAACTTCTTTTTCGGTGCTTAATACAGCAAGTGCATTTAAGCGTTTTATACCGAAGCTTCTGTACTTAGCTTGACCGAAGACATTTCTTTGTTGATTTTAATTTGCTGAAAAACCGCTCAGCACTTGCTTTAGTAACTGGCAATGTAAAGAAAAGCTTTAACACAGTTAATACATCTAGAAATAATTAATTTAGTGAGTATTACAATATGTCTTATACGTTATTTGCATCCCTTTCATTCGATCCCCTAGCAAACCAATTTCTTGGGTTAACTTTTTATATACATCACTGTCATAAAACTTTACTAACTTTTTGAAACATTTTTCTAATTCCTATTTTTCTAAAGATTTTTTTTATCAGTGATTGATTTGAAATACTTTTGCATCTATTTCCTATCTGTACAATAACAATGTTAAAAAATAACATCTAAATTCCTCTGTTGGGATTTCTATAACTTTATCTTCTGCTATTTCGGAATATAATCTTTTTCTTTTGGAATTCATTTTTAACGAAACGTTCTGAAATATTCAAATTATGAGTTATTACTTTCTAGTTATTAAATTTCAGTTTCTGAGATATTAAATTCTAGATTTCAGTTTAAATTTTATTGAGTAAATTAAATCAATCCATAACAATTGGTTTTGCTTGAAATAGTACTAATTTTGGATAATATTGCAAACCCTATTATTAAACATAAGATAAATGGTATTTCTTGTATTGAATCCAATAGACATTCAGCTGTATCATCATTATTTGCATTCTTTTAGAGCATTACAATTTTTTTTAAACTGTGTGTACACTGCTTTAATAGAATATATTTTGACGAGTGTTGCATAATGGTTTAAGTGAAATATTTAAATATTTTTGTAAAATTTCCCACATTTTTGTCGATACAGAAAATAAGCGATATGAACGTTGCAATATCAAATAAATAAAAAAAAAATCTGCTGAAAGCGGCATCACAAATTAATCAAATAAAAGAATGTGAGAAGCAACGCACATAAATTCTTGAAGGGTTTAGAGCAATTATTGTAGATTGTACACCTTTAAATTTCCCTTCCATGCTGCTACCATGTGCTTCTACAATTCATTTTTCTACAATATCTAAATCAAATTCTCTTAGTCTTTGCTACTCTTTCTCCAGCTACATTGTTTATTTCAATAAACTCTATAAATGACTCATTTACAGTTCATCTTTTCCCTTCAGAATTTGCATACTTAATAATGACTGAAGTTTGATCCTTATGGGAAATATCTGGGTACTATAGTGCTTTCATGTCGTCTTTAACTTCATTAATGACTTCAATTCCTAATGCAGAAATGATTTGTTCTAGTGATCTATGTGCTAAATAATGCACATTTCTATTTTTCGAATTTTTTATTCTGTATATATGATCTATTAGCGCAGAGTCGTATTTGCTTATAATTTCCATTATTAGGTGTTCCTATTATTTCATGGGTTCCTAGAAGTGGAAGATTATCACATGCTAAAAATAGAATTACACCTATAGATTTTGAAACAGTAATTTAAGTCGTTCCATTTCCTTATTTATAGTAACTTGATTTGTTTTATCAATAGTCGAACATAAATTTAGTCACTTTAATAATTATTTCCAAGCAATAAACGAATTAAAGTGACAAAATAGAACTACCATGAGTTTGAATTACAGTTAGCAACTTTTTCCAGTTTTTCTAACGCCTATAAATTTTTTACATTGTTCATTTCCTCTTCTTTTGGTAAAATATTATACGACAAAAACAAAATATGAAGTCTTGTGTTTTTGAATATATTAACCAGTTGCGAAGCTGGGTTTCACCATTTTGCATTTTTTTAAAGCAGTATGTAGTGGAAAAATGGTCTACCTTCAACATTCTAAATTTATCAGTTACAATATTTAGCCATAAATCTGGATCACTTACATTCACTTGATCATATCTATTATTGTTATTTCCGGCGTTATTTTCTGATTCCATCGTATTTGTATAAACATACAGTTATTCAATGAATTTCAGTTTTCACAGTTTTATTGTATAATTGTGTAATTTGTTCATTTGAAGCTAGTAATTTCTGAAGTCGAAGAAACTTTATTGTCAGAATTACTTCAGAGACAAGAAGACAAACTACTCATTTCTTAAAATTTTGTTTTCCTTCCTTGACACCTACAGGGATATTCCTTTGGCATGGACATGATTAGATTTAACAATATTAAACATTTTATAGTATGAATTTTCAAAATACTACATGCAACCTAATTTATTCGGCGATGTAAATGACCGTACATCTACATACCTTATGTTAAACACTTGTAATAAACTATAATATATCTGTAAACTTCATATATTTACAAACCTGTCGATTTTCCCAGTTAAATTTATTATTATTATTATTATTCATAACATTATTTTACTTCTTGATCATATTGGATACGGTGGGGCCCCTGCGCATAGCATCCGCTGCACCCCTCCCCCCAGATGGCCGGCCCTGGAAACACAAAAAGGCCGGCATATTCGTTATTGGCTAGGACAAATTAATTTTTTTAGTGGTGCCTCTTAAGAGAGGAAATGTAAAAAAAATATTTGTTTTTTCATTTCCAAAGTAGTTTTTTTTATTGTTTATTTTAAAGTCCAATAAACAATAAGCATATATCATATTAATTAAGCATATATCAAATTCTCATAGGGAATCAACTCTATTCCATTAGTTTGTCTTCAGCTAAAACTTTTATTAACAGGAATTGAATGACAACATAGTTAGCACTTCCAATAGGATGAAAAATAACTTTGCAAGCATCAGAAATATATTTAGAAACCTCCACCTTTGTATTTTACAAAGCCTTCAAAGCAAAGTACTGCACCATATGAAGCAACCACATGCATACAATTATTAAAACAGTTCAAACAGGTCAGCATAACAACTTTATATGTTATAGAGACCTTCAATTCAAGCCTTAACAGCTTTTTGCTACGAGGAAATCATGCATGTTATCCACAGAGTATATAAAAGAAACACCGGAAGTTAACCATATCACAACATGCAATGCAATGCAATGCAATGCAATGGGAAAGTTTTGATTTTATAAAATTATATGGAAGTCGAAAATAGAATATCCCAAACATTTAAATATGAATAAAAATTAAAATAATATTCATAATGTTTTAAATGTCCAAAATAAATAGCAATTAACAGAATACCGCAACTGAAATACTTAAACCAATTTATATGTCTAATGTTTGAATCATGTCAGCAGGCGCAATTTAGATAAATCAGAAAGATGATTAACTTTTTTTTTCTTTTCTTTGGCATAACATTTTTAAAAATATCGCCAGTTTGAACTTGTCCAATTGGAGAGTAAATATTTTACTAGCAGAAACAAAGTTTTCCCCAGAAATTTAATTGTGATGAATAATTTCAACTCATAAATTAGAAGAAAACTTACCTCTATCACAGTTCAAGGATTTATTTAAAATTGGAATCAATGAAGAAAATATGCCTGAAATCAATTTTTTATATCATTAAACATAATTCAAAGAACTTATTCATAACACTATCCCTCATTACTATTATTCTAATGAACAAGGAAAGTAAAAATAGAGAAAAAAATACTCACATTAAGCATATTAAAAAATTATTTTTCCTAGAACGCATTTCAAACTATCAGCTTTTACAAAATATTCAGTGAACCATACATTGGAAAACAAAGCACCTAATAAATCTGGGTGCTTTGTTTCTGGAAACAAAATTTTGATGTTTTTGTTATAATTTCTTCATAGGTTTATTAAAGCCTCAATAGTGAATCAACAGAAATTACATCTATATGAAAGTACACAAAAGAGTAAAAATCACCCATTGGTTCAGGGGCTAATTTAGCCAATTTGGAGCCCTAGGCAGTAAATACTATGAAGGCCATCTTTTAATTATTTTGGCCAATTTACTTCAGCAATTCAACAGATTTTTAATTTCACATCGTGTTTATTTATTTTAGGTTAGTTTTTGTAACTTCGTAAAATTGCATTCTTTTATTTATTTATTATGATTTATAACTCCTCGGCATCCATATTTGTACACACTGTTATTTAAGTAGGCACTCAATATGTATAAATACTATAATCACCAAAAGAAAATAATAACACAGAAAAGAACCCGTCCAATCATACTTGGCAAAGTGCTAATATCATTTATCATTTTATAATTCAAACAGTTTCCACTATAAATTATATGGAAGTCGAAAACAGAATATCCCAACCATTTAAATATGAATAAAAATTAAAATAATATTCATAATGTTTTAAATGTCCAAAATAAATAGCAATTAACAGAATACCGCAACTGAAATACTTAAACCAATTTTTTTTTCACATCTAGACTAGTCAATTTTTTTAAAATCAGCCTGCATGCAACCATCCCTTAAACCAGTGGTCCCAGTCTGTCTAGTCGGAAATCCTGAACTGAACAGTTAAACATCTGGTTAGATAATTTATGCATTTAGATGCTATTTTAGAAAAAGAAACATGAACAATAGATTTTTTAAAAAAGTTATAGAAAATTCATGGTCAGTGAAAAGACAGGAAAATACACACTTAAATTATAATTAGTAAACTGTGTAATCAAAATTCATGCACATAACATCCATTATGCCTTTGCAAATCACCAATACACACATCACTGGGAGACTGCTACTGCCATAGCTATCAATAAGGAATTACTTTAATGAAATGAAACGTCTGTGTATCATTTAAATTTCTGCGTGTAAATAGTTTAAAATCTAATGTATGAAAATAAAACGATGATTATAATAATATTAGAATATAGAATACTTACCATCTGTGTTAAAAAAGCTTTGGCCATAATATATATTCATATTTGTTCTGTTATGCAGCAGTAATAAAGGACACGGATCAATATTTATAATTAAAAACAACATTCCATTTCGAAGATGACTAGTGATAACAAGTGGTATGGTGTTGGTAGTTTTATCAGTTGATTCAACAGGGACAGAGATTGTGTGTCGGTTATTTTCTTGTAAAAGTGCACCAAAATACACTGGACTGCTCCAAATTGGAAAAGAAACAGACACAGAAATGTAATAATCAAGAGAAATCGCTTCTGAAGAATAAATCTCAGAGCCTACTTCCCAAACAAGCAATGGATGGCAATCTTTTGAAACAATTTTGGAAACAGCAGCGGGATTACTCTGAGGCAATGATATCTGAAATGCATTTAGGAAAAACATTAATATCTATTAAAAACCTATTAAGATATATAATGCTTAGCTATACAAAACCAAATTTAAATCAAACATTCTGAATGCTTATCTAAAGAAGCACAAGTAAAATGAACTTACATCTTCAACTTTATTTGAAGCGCAAAATAAGGAAAAATACAATTCCACATCAACATCAGAGGCAAGAATAACAACTGGAAATGCAGTTATAATAACAATATTCTCTTGTACATCAGAATGCAGTTTAAACAAAAATACCTGCAAAAGATAGAAAGTTGAAACATCGCCTTATTTCTTCATCAAAAATATTCGAACTAATAATTAGCTTGATTTTGCACACAAAAATAATAAATTATTTTCATTCAAGATCGGCATAGAGGTGCTTCTAATTTGAAAAAGTTACATCTGCATGTGCTTAAAAAAATTATCGATTTGCTTTCGGAAAAAATTCGCGCTTTGCGTAAACAAAATTAGCGGTCTGCGTCGAATATTTTGAGTTACAAATGATTTTTTTATCCTATCCCCTCGTACAATATCATTTTTCTTACTATAGCAATAATGTTCTATAATAGATTTAACCATTCGAACTCAATCTACGGAATATTCCATACGGGGAAGCAATGCTGCAGTTTATTGTGAAATGTATAGCCATTTTAATATACTTATACATCATATTTATAAGAGCAGCTGACCTGATTCACCATTTGTTTGAAACAAAACAGATTTCAGTATTCGTCCGGTGAATTCACAATTCTTCGCCATTTCAAAAATATTTTTAAAATTTCATACTAAGTCAACTGCTTGAAGTCAAAGGAATAATTCTAATAAAGACCAATAAAAATAATGTTGCAATGTTGAATATTCAGTCGACTTTAAAATTATTTTCATTAAAATTTAAATCTAACAGGGAAATAAAAAAAATCGCACTAAATCAAACAAAATTTATTAAAACTACTGAAAATATTTCAAGTTATATTTGGAAATATCAATATTATTTTTTGGAATTCGACTAAAAAACATAGCTATTTTTTTCTTCTTCACGGCTACATATAAATGACAGTGACTGCAAAATTCATTAATTAAAAAATTATTTTGAAAATCATTTTTGAAACCCCAGAGGTTTTCGGTCATACAAATGAACATATAAATATTTAAAGTAAGTTATTATTGCTACTTAAAATATTTAATCTGTTAACATTAAACTGCAGGATAAAGAAGCCCGACTAATTAATAGCTGATATGCGAAAAAATTATTATTAAAGTGCTACACCCCAATTTTTCAATTGTGTTACAATTAATTCGTAATTTGCTTGTTGACTAATATGTAATATTCAAATTCACACGTTTTACAACTATTTTTATCATTGTTTTTTTCTCACAAATTTTTTATAAAAAATGAATGAGAAAATAAATCTGAACTCGACTATGTTAAGTCAATGTATTGCTAGAACTTCCAGGTGATATTAGACAAACTAATGTAATTAGTACAAGATTAATTTGTCTTACCAAGACAATAATCAACACCTGATTATTTTATTTAAACGAATATTGAAACTGATTTTTTTTCAAGATTAGCAAACATAAATAAAAAAGCACTAATTTTTGAACATTTTCAACAGTTATAAAACTTTTTTATAACTAAAAAATTAGTAAAAATGTAGAAAATTCATAAACAATATGAAATTGCACAGATAGATGAAATTTGCAAAGAAATTAATCAAATAATACATGAAAAGACACAAAGAATAAACCTGATTTCTATTCTAAATTAATACATTTTAAAGTATTTACCTTCTGCTTATCGACTTGAACTTTTATAAATACATTGACAGAACCATTCTGGGGTATTCTTTGATCAGAATTGCAACAAAACGAAAAAGAATCAGAATTAGATGCATAGACATTTTGGCTTCTTTCAACTGTCAAAAAAGAACTGTAGAAAAATTCTCCATTCTCTAGAACACCTAGACGAAAACGTTCCTACAAAAAGAGACACCAAAAAATCAGGAATTCTACAAAACAATAATAAAAAATTACACCTTGAACATAATGGCATAAATGATCAAAGCATAATTTGAATTTTTTTAGCTATTGAAAATCATTGGAAAGGGAGGAGAAGAGACTTCATCGACAAGCTAGAATATAGTTTAATTTTAAGATTATTTAAGGACCGGTCATGTAAAAATAACACACCTAACTAATTATAAAATAAGAGGATATTTCTAAGTAATTATAAATTTTATAATCGTAAAATAAGATAGTTTCTTTTTTTTAAATTATTAAAATAAGAAATACATCACGAAAGTTATTAAGTGTTTAAATTTGTGAGTCTTTTAAATAATCGGCAATAGACAGAAATATGGAGAACAATCATCATTTCATATTTTATATGACTGTATATGAACATTTGCAGCTTTTCTGGACTTTGAGATTATATTTAACATGAAAATTTTATATAAGGCACCAACTTTTAAAATAACAGGCATGCTTCTCAGAATATTATTAACCGAATGCAGGAAACTGATATATTAAAACTGCTATGGATTTAAATCAATTTATTCATAGAACTAACCATTTTAAAAAATTTCCAGAAATTTCAGAAATGTTACAAACTACTATTTTCCACTAAAATCAAAGAACTTATTATTCAATAGTGTTATTTTGTAAAAATCCAATAAAAATATACAAATTATGTCTGAATACACTGTATTTAATAAAAGTTTGGATACAAAAAGCTTAGAATTAGGGAAGTATTAAATAAAACATTTGACTTTATCTATACTTATAAATAAAGCTCAATGTGTGTGTGTTGGCACTCTACAGGCCAGGTCATTTTACCTACAGCTACCAAATTTGGTACATATATACCTTAGAGATCGGGAATGTGCACCTGGGGTCCCTTTTTTTTTGACTTTTTAATTAGAATTTTAATTATTAATTAAAAACAAACTTTCCCGCCAAAAAATCTTCTATTTTCCCCACCGCCAAATGAGTAAGGCTTCAGTTTTTTCCCCCAACAGTAATGAGGCTAGGGTAAAACATTTTTCGGCCGATTATTTCAAACGATTCTGTTTATTTTCTTAAAGTTTTATGCATTTAAAATTAAACATTGTTAATTAATCGACCTTTCAGATTCATTCTGAAGTACTTTTGAATTAAAATAACACAGAATAAAGGAAATTAAAATTGTCTAATCTGCATAGCGTTATCCCACCTGGAGTAGAAAAATTCTCGCATTTGCGTTACAGTAACTGGTGTTGAAAATTCACGCATGCGCATTGTGTTCTGATTGTTGACTATATTATCAACGGATGACTCTTGATTTAAATTATTTTTAGGTTAGTTACATGCTTTTGTAATTAAATTGTATTTATGTTAGTTATATATTTTTTTGTATATGCTTATAGTTTTAAGTACATAGTTTTTTAAGTAGTTTTTTAAACCTGCTTTCGACCGATTATTTTAAACGATTCGTTTTACTTTCTTAGTGTTTGATGCATTTAAAATTAAACATTGTTAATTAATCGATCTGTTCATGATGAATCTGAGAAACTTTTGTTGAGAAATTCTTGAGATATTACATACATTAAAAAAGATATTCTTTAGTGCCCATAAAGTTTAAACGCTCAGTGTTATTAGTAATCATATTATAAAAAAATGCTTTGTTTCACTAAAAAATATTATTATATTAATTGCAGATTAATTCTTTCCACTTTAATTTAAAGCATAAATTCTACGGGAGCTAAAAGAAAATTAGGGAGATACATATTACGTTATGACTGAAGGCTTTTATAATATTATGAGTGAAATATATGACTATCAAAATTTGAAGTTTTAAAATATTTTGATGAAGAATCTATTAAAGTACTGTCTGTCGATCACAAGAATAGCTCCCGCCAAAAAGTCTATCTAGTGGCGGTCGCTGTAGTAACAAGACTAGTTCATTTCTAATGGGGATTAAGCGTGTAGGGAATTGGCGGAATGAAAGGTTACATCACGTCATTCGTCTTCTCGGATTTAAAAGAGTTCCACGCGTTATCTTATCCTTGTGTTTATTTTGCTTTTAAAATTATTTGTTCCTTACTGGTTTAATTGATTTTGCTAATTTGCTAAACTTGCAAGATGGCTTTTAAGTTAAGGAAGGGTGAAATTTTGAAATCGCAGGCACGTAAAATTGTATAAAATGTTGCGGAATTTTGTTCCAATGACGCTTCATCGAAATCTACGTTAATTCCACTCCCACAAGCTCTGAAAAGGGCTTCTCAAGCAACTGGAATTTCTGAAACTACAATAAAAAAAATAAGAAAGGACGTTTCATCATCGGGCTCATCGACAGTTTTAAAATCACCCGGTAATCACCGTAAAAGACCTAGAGAGCGAAACTGTGAAATAGATGACTTTGACAAGTGTGTTATACGGCAAACAATTCAAGACTTTTACATAAAAGAAAGGAAAGTACCATCCCTCAGAAAATTACTACCCGTGTTAAAAGAAAAAATTGGATTTTCGTGGCAAAAAGACACATTGTTCAAAGTATTACATTCAATGAATTTCCGATGAAAGAAGAGCGTGAATAATAGAAAAGTACTCATGGAAAGACCAGATATTGTTTTTTGGAGACACAGATATTTGAGAGAAATGAGATGTCATAGGAAAGCTGGACGACCGATTGTCTGTATTGATGAAACTTGGGTAGACAGCAATTTGACATTTAAGAAATGTTGGCAAGATGACACAGTTTTGGGAGCTACAGCAAATGTTAATTCGAAAAATAGACTTATAGTTGTTCATGCTGGATCATCAACGGGTTTCCTTACGGGTGCTTTACTAGTATATAAAGCATCAACAAAAAGCGGCGACTATCACGGACAAATGAACTATGAAAACTTTAAAAAATGGGTGTTGGAAAAACTTCCTCCAAATTTGCAACCAAACAGTGTCGTATGCATGGATAATGCACCGTATCATACGACTGTCAAAAACCGCACTCCAACGAAGTATTCTATAAAAAAAAGTTATGATAGACTGGTTGAAAAACAACTGAATACCCTGCGATCAAAAAATGCGAAAAGCGGAACTGTTCTCTCTTAACAGTAATCGTTCAAAGAAAGTTGTCTATTAAATTGATAATTTAATAGAGAAAGAAGGACATGAAGTTATCCGACTACCCCCTTATCATTGCGATTTGAACGCAATCGAATTTGCGTGGTCCTCTGCAAAAAGAATAATAAAGGAATGAAATGTTACTGGCGATTTAAGTTTGGACAATCTGAAATCTCTTCTTCAAACAGCTATCACTGAAGTTACTTCGGCAGAATGGGCAGTGCATTGCAAACACGTAGAAAAGCTTGAAAATAATTATTGGGAGAAAGATGGACTGTTAGAAGATTTAGTGGACGAACTGTCATTTCAAATTGATACCAATGATGATTCTGATTCAGAAGAAACCGAAATTTGTGCGAGTGATTTAGAGGATTTTGAAATGCTTGAATGAACATTATTTTCAAAATTTAGACGGTATTTTATTTTATTTTACTTTTAAAACTGTTTTGCCTTAGAAATTGTTGGAAAATACATGCTGAAAGTTTAATAATCAACGAAGTTCTGTCATTGTATTAATAATCTAAAGTCCTTGATAATTATTAATAGTTATGAAAATATTAAATAATTATTAAAAAGTTAAATAATTACTTTTTTATTGTAATAATTTTTAGCTTTATTGCATATTCATTAATATTTCATTTTTATGTCTAAAAGTTTAAATATTATTATATAATTAATATATTAAACAATTTTTTTTTCACTCATTATAAATCAATTAAAAAAATCGCCAATACGTCATGAAGGCGATCAGTAAGCCAACATGGATGCCTTTCTTTTTAAATCCCCTATTGAAAATAGAGCAGGTCTTGTTTCCACGGCAACAGACTATCGTAGACATATTGTCGGGAGATATTCTTGAGGTAGACAAACAGTAGGAATTGAGTAAAATATTTAATGATTAAAATTTAAACGAACATTAAGATTGGCGAACCAGCTGGTCGCCAAAGGCGGCTAGTACTTATATAAAGCTCAATGTGTGTGTGTGTTGGTGCTCTACAGGTCAGACCGTTCTATCTACAGCTACCAAATTTGGCACATGCATACCTTGGAGGTCAGGAATGTGCATCTGGGGTTCCTTTTTTTGAATCTTTAATTAAAATTTTAATTATTAATTAAAAACTAACTTTCCCGCCAAAAAAATCTTTTCATTTCCCCACTGCCAAATAAGTAAGGCTTCAGTTTTTTCTTTCTTTTTTTTTCCCTACGTTAAAGAGGATAGACTTAAGAAATTTTCGGCAGATTATTTCAAAGGATTCTGTTTATTTTCTTAAGGTTTGATGCATTTAAAGTTAAACATTGTTAATTAATCGATCTTTCAGATTCATTCTGAAGTACTTTTGAATTAAAATTAAACAGAATAAAGGAAATTAAAAATTTCTAATCTGCATAGCGTTACCCCAACTGGCTTAGAAAATCCACGCATTTGCGTTACCATAATTGGCGTTGAAAATTCACACATGCGCATTGTGTTCTGATTGTTGACAACGGATACGGACTTGGTTTTGAAGGCTTAATATGTTTTCGACAAATTATTTCAAACGATTCTGTTTATTTTTTTTAGTGTTTGATGCATTTAAAACTAAACATTGTTAATTAATGGATCTGTCCATGATGAATCTGAGAAAATTTTGTTGAAAACTTCTTGAGATATTATACAAATTAAGAAAAATATTCTTTAGTGCCTATAAGCTTTAAATAGCTCAGAGCCTCTGTTTTCAGTACTCATATTTAAAAGAAATGCTTCGTTTCAGCAAAAAAAAAAAAAAAAAAAAAAAAAAAAAAATTATTATATTCATTGCAGTTTAATCATTTCTACTTTAATTTAAAGCATAATTTCTTCGGGAGCTAACAGAAAATTAGAGAGATACACATTACTTTATGGCTGAAGGCCTTTATAATATTATTATGAGTGAATTATATAACTATTAAAATTTGAAGTTTTAAAATATTTTGATGAAGAAGCAATTAAAATGGAAGTTCCATAAAATATTTAATTATTAATATTTTAACGTGCATTAAGATTGGCGAACCGGCTGGTGGCCAAAGGCGGCTAGTACAAAATAAAACACGAATAATTAAATAATTGTTGAATATTGTAGTTATCAAGGATTACAATTTCGGAAAAATTCCATCTAAAGCAAACTCAAAGGGTTGCTTTTTCTTAAACATTTGGGAATATAATTTTTAAAAAATGAATTTGTTTTAATTGAACAAAATAATTTCAATATTAATTTTCTTTTGCAAAAGATTTTTTTTATTAAACACTAGGGGGCTTCGCCAGTCCCCATGCTGTCCGATATTGAACGCGATGTTCGTCAGTTTCAGTTAGCAAGTTTTTAAACTCCACTGGCCATTCGTTCAATGCTGGAAGCTTAATCTTTCCATGATGAGAACAAGCATTTTCCGATCGGCCTACTTCCGATTCAAAATTCAATGATCCACGATGAGAACATACTTTTTGCTCATATCGCCAGTACCTAAATACTGAATTAATCTTTTTTTTACATTTTTTCGCCAATTTAGCAGCCCTCGATCATCTTTTCTTTTCAAATTGCCAGATTCTCGCTCGGTCCTTCTTCGCATTTTCTTCTTCGTCTGATATCGCTGGACACCCCATTATAATTTTTTTAAAAACAATTCAGGATTAACACGTGTATTGCATAGCTATTTAGACGATTGCTAGACAAGAGATGAAAAATTCGAAAAAAGTAAGCAAACCAGAAAATTATTGGTACTGCCACAATCGGTATGTTTAAAAATATAATTAACAAATGATATTGTTTTAAACTCATTTGGTGTTAATTAAAGCTTTACTTTTCCTTTCTTGTCATCATTTTATCATCAAGTGCCATATAAATACTTACTATGACGTAATAATAATTTTCATTAAATACAGTACAGAATATATAGTACTGAAATGAAAAGATGAACACGATTACATAGTACTGAAATGAAAAGATGAAAAAAATTACATTATTGTCATTGGTGAGTTTATTTTTCCTCGAAAGAAATTTGCATACATACACACACTATTAGCGTGTTGATTTACCACGGTGTGCGTAATGTAAGTGTTCAAAATGTGCACCGCCTCGCTATAGAAGTGTTCATATTGTTTAATCAGATTGTCAAACATATCCTCCAACAAAGGTTGCTGCAGACTCCAGCAAAAAGATATGATTTTCTCAAGTAATGCTGGCACAGTTCTTGGTTGATTCACACTTGAACACACTTTCCTTTAACACTCCCATTCCGTTGACACAGTACACTACCAGAACGACAAAATTTCGTAACAATAGACATCATAACTGTGTTACTTGATGCCGTCTTATTAAACTGCTCTTGGAATTGTTCTGCCACTTTTTTCAAACTCTGTCCACCTTCACGACCGCTTCCGTATGAGCGGAAATAATGCTCAACTATAAATACTTTTTCCTCCGCCGAAAGACCCATTTCCAACAACTGCACAACACAACTTTCTTTTTACTACTGCGAACACGTGTAGCTGGAGCTATGCCTAGTCAATAAATGCAACCACGTGTTCGAGACGCGCGAGTTTCAGCACTGTATATTTTAGCGCGTAATGTATTTCAAACAATAATAGTAAAGGAAACCTCAAACGCCATGTGTCAGGTTATTCGTTATCTACCAATCAGCAGTTGATTGAAACGCAACGCTTACATGAAATGTTTTTCATATAATAGATAGATATCTTATGAAATATAACTGCAACTAACAGACAGGACAGCAAATTTTACATAAAAATGTGCATAAATAGATGATATATGCAATAGATATTAATTTGAAATAGTACTTTATAAATTTTACAAATTTAAACAAAGATACAAAAATTTGTTTTGTAAAGTGTAAAACATCAAAAATATGCAATTTGTAAATACGAATCGTTTTTCTTTATTAACTCTTTAGTTTTGATTAGGAATACTTGTTATTTAAACATAAACGATTTTCAATGCATTTAAAAGTTTAAACTAGCATTTTATGATGGTATTGTAATTTTTCAAGGGGGAAAGAATTTTTTTCCACTTATTTATGTCGACAACTTAACAAAAGTCACTTGCACTGAGTCAATGTTGAAGAACCAGAACCTCTAATTAAAGAGATAAATTATTTCTATTCCACTGCATAAAAGGTTCTCGATTTCTGAATGGTTACCTTATTTATAATTTATATCAGCATCATACCTACATATTTAACGAAAATTCTACAACTAAAACATAAAATCAATATATTTTACTTGAAATTTACTTTTAATCGCTTCAATAATTAAAATATAGAAATATGAAAGAAAAATTCATTATAATTAAGACAAGTATATTTATTTGTGCACGTGTCGAAGAAAAAAAAGTTGTATGTTAGATTATAAATCCCAAGACGGACCATCACAATAAATTTCACAAGACAGCATTAATTAGTGGCGCACGGCGCATAAGATGATTTGGTTTTACTCTTAATCTTCATCAGTTGTTTAGCAAGATCGGGACAGGGCGTTATTTTTTTTTTTTTCGTCTTCTCCTTAAAAAATAGCAGAAACGCGCTACAGTTTGAACCCTAAGATTGATATCTGGGACATTTATATCCCACTTGCCCCATCCTGAGCAGAGCCTCTGGCGTAAAAACTCCAAGATCTAAAATTTACTTAACAAAGCTTGCATAAAAGCGCCGAGATTGCCTTTTGCAGCGCTGATAAATTTGGCACACATTTAGACTAAGTTGTGAGCATACAAAAAGTATCGAATATTGCATCATTCGCTCTAAGCAGTCCAAAAAAAAAAAAAAAAAAAATATGAAAACTAGCTTTTTCAGCGCTAGATTTTGATAATTACCAAAGACACAGAATTTTGTGAAAAATGGTAAGCAATAAAACATATGCTCTCAATTCCAAAGATTTCATTTCTTTTTCTTTATATTTTTTTACTAAAAAACTCTAACAGGTGTAATTATGAAATAAGTAAACAATTATTTTTCTGCCCTATCCTTTACTTGTTCGTCGGATCCTGCTACAAAACAGAACCTTCCAGGAAAGTGCAAATAATAGATATGCATAAAACTTACTTGCTTAAATTTTTTTAGATGTTTTTAAGGGGCTTATTTTTATTCAGTTCAGCATTGCATTAAAATAACGTATAATACATAAAATGACGATCAAAACACTTACAAAAGGTCGAGATGGCATGGCAACTGAGTTCGGTGGCAGCATCCACTCCATCTCATTTTTGTCAAATAAAAATAAATCAGTACGTAATCGATTCATTAAAATTACATCAGGTTTTATGTCATATAAAACTGTATTCAAACCAGTCCATCTTTGTGAACGTTCAATCTGCATATAAGAAGGATAAAAGCAAAATATTATTATAAATAATCAGTAATATAATTTTAGTTAAATTGCAAAAATACTCGATTTAAAAGCATATTAATAAGATTCAGCAATAAAAAAAGATTTATGTAATAATAAAGCAACTAATATTTTTAAAGAGAAAAACTTCCTAGTACATTTAAAGCAAGTTATCATGAACATATATTATAATTCTTTCATTAAAATAATTTCTTTGAAAATATCATATAAATCCATATAGCATATACATTTCAAATAAATGTAGTCAGAAAGAAATTAAAGTTGATTATTCTGAGGGTAAAGGATGAGAGAACCATAACTGCATTTCACTTCTTTTCTACTAATGTAGACATTTGAGTGAGTTATTCAAACTTTTATGTTAACTGAAATTTAGATCAATATTTAGTAATTTTAATTTAAAAAAGGAATTCGAGAAAGATATATATGCCTAAAAATTGAAACTTATATATGTACAGCACTCACACAATAAATTACACTTGGTTTCCGAAACATGATAACATGCATAAAAAGAGCAGAGTATTCTCAGAAAAAACTAACGGCTTCCTTGGCTACCCACTGTGGTATTTTTCTTTGAAAAGGACAAGCGTTGTAGAGTAGTACAACAAAACGTCACATAATCTGGAAATTAACTCGAATATGGAACTGCATCAAACATTACGCCTTATGTGGACAAAAAGCCTGATATAAATGAAATTTACTAGTAAAATAGTCATGTATGTGTGCACTAATGAAGTTTGAAATTCGACATTCTGTAGAATGCCAACGCAGTTTTAGGCAAACTATGACACAATTAATATTTCACCCATTTCCTATGCATTCTATACACTCACAGATTTATTTTTACAAGAAATAAAATTAAATGAAATTTAAAATAACAATACTTCCTTTCTTGACACAACATATAGCTTCATATTTAATTTGTTTCTTTTAATACGAAAGGCACAAACTTTGTTTCGTATAAATTACATTTTCCTTAGCATATTTTTAATAAAAGATTTTTAATGGCACTCTTTTGGTTATTTTTTCTAAACATTTGTATTTCTTTAATTAAAATATTTTATAAGTAATAAAAAAGATTCAGGAGATTAAGAATTTTGTTAAATTTGAACCAAATCGTGAGAAATTAAAAACTGTATTCCTCATAAAAGTCCGATTAAATATTTCCATGAACATGTTGCAACAAATTTAAATGATTTATTGCTACAACCTATATTTCAATCCATATACTATTAAAATCCAGAATGAAATATAACTATATTTTTTCTCGAACTAATTTCAATGCAATTGGATCTCAAAAACTTCGTAAATAATAGACTCAAATAATAAAACAACAAGACAATTTTAGACAAATCGGTTCAAAAGAACCAGAGATTTACAAGAAAAGGGGTTTGGGGGTTGTCGCAATACATGTAAACGTAGCAAATAAGTCATTCTATTAACAATTTCTTTCACTCAAGTTTTCACTTCAGTCGTTAATATGGTAGCTGTGCATTAAAAGAAACTAAGAATATCTTTGCAAAATTTTTAACAAATATCACAGGCCAATTAAATTTTTAACAATCACAAAAAAAAAAAAAAAATAGTGTCAGTATCTGAATAAAATAGAAACTAAGAGGACGAAGAATTTTATAGAGCTAATTAATATTATCTTGAATTAAAAGCAAAATAAATTATTACATGTTATTTTGAGGCTAAATTGGAGAAATCGGATTTATCTTAAAAATATGCCAAATGCATTTAATTAACGGACAACCTAGACATTTATATTTTTATAATCTTCAAACATCCCAACTGCAACTCCCACATTTAAAGGATATTTCACTGATTCTGAACAGTAAAAAATTCTCAGCTATAAAATTTTAGACAAATCGGTTCAAAAGAACCAGAGATTTACAAGAAAAGGGGTTTAGGGGTTGTAAACGTAGCAAATAAGTCATTCTATTAACAATTTCTTTCACTTAAGTTTTCACTTCAGTCGTTAATATGGTAGCTGTGTTTTAAGAATCATTACTGTTTAAGTTCACCTTTAACGAGGTTGAAACACGGCTAAATAACAATTTTAAATGCGTGCTTTTATTTGCATATTTAATTACAAAAAATAGTAGTTAAATAATATTCTTGAAATATCTTTTTTTTTAAATATTTAAAATTTCTGGATAAGTTTAGAAATTAATATAAATAAAATAAGCTTAAATCAAAAGGAGTTTGGATAATCTTAAAAATAAGACATGTGCTTATAGGTGATTATCAAAATAATGGAAACATCTGTGAATAAAAGTGACATTTTTGAATGCGCTTTCGAAGCATTAAAATATAGTAATAGCCACCAGTTTTTTTTAAATAAATAGCATTGAATATATTCTGGTAGTATGTGTTAGCTTTATTAAAGTTCTGTAATTCTTGTATTTTTTTTTTCCAAAGCGTAAAATGTCGGACCTCTCAGATTTTCAGAGGCCAAATTGTAGGAGCCCGTCTAGCTGAACAAGTGTGACCGACACATCCCAACTTTTAGGCGTTTCTAGAGGTACGGTGTCTAAAGTCATGACAGTATACATACAGCGCGGCAAGACAGGTTAGGCAAAGCAAAATAGTAGGCGGAAAGAGAAGCTCAGTGAAAGAGATCGACGGGTATTGAAGCGGATTGTAATAACTAAAAAGCGAACAACTGCAGAAAAAGTGACAGCAGAGCTCAATACCCATCTGGATTCTCCAGTGTCAATGATTTCCGTTAGAAGACACCTTCATAAACAGAACATTTATGGCAGAGCATCCATTTCCAAGCCGCTTGTCACAGATGTTAATGATCAACGTCGTCTACTGCGGTGCCACACTCACAAAACTTGGTTGATTGACGTTTGAAGAACACCTGCACAAGCGTATGATCGTGATTGTCTCCTTCCAACTGTCAAGCATGGAGGTGTATCTGTCGTGATATGGACAGCCATGTCGGACTTTTCTGCTGGACCAATCGTAATCCTGGAAGGAAGGGCCACTGGGGTATAGAGAAATTTTAGCTGACCAGGTCCATCTTATGATGCAAACTTTGTTTCCAACAAGAGATAGAATTTTCAAGGATGATAATGCATCTATTCATCCAGCGAGACTTGTCCAATCATGGTTTGGTGAACACGAGGATGAAGTTAAAATTGCCTTGGCTGTTACAGTCACTCGACCTCAATATAATTGAACCGTTATGGTCTATTTTAGAGCATTCAATACAAAATCGATATCCTCCACTTTATCCTCTCTCCCAGAGGACAAAATCGATATCCTCCACCCAGAACGTTCACAATATCTCCAGGAAGAATTGTACAATATTCCTCTAAACACTATTCAACACTTGTATGATTCGATTTCTAGGCGAATCCGAGCTGTATTACATACCAAATGCGGTCCTAAACCATACTGATAAAGGATTCTTAATAAATCTAAGGTGTTTATATTATTTTGATAACCACCTGTATTTCACGAAGTTTCTCTTTATAACTGAAAAATAATTAGTATAATACAATTGATTTATGTATTCAATTTTCCATCAAAAACACTTAAATTTCATTTTTAAGAATTTTTTAAACTAATCTCTTTTTGTCAGAAAGAATAAAAAATAAGAAAAAATAATTTACTGAAAAATTTTCAAGCTTTTTATCCTTTTTTAAACAAAGTAATTTGTCAAAGTCTAATGACACTGCATTATTCGCACACAAGAGGATGTTTCTGTACTTTATTCATTAATGCTTCATTAACGTATATATAATTAACATTGGATAGTGATTCTCTAAATCTTTCTCATTGTCATAATGTTGTTAATGTAAGTGGCATCAACATTTTTGTGAATTTCTATTTAAAAGTTTTTAACATATAAATTTAAGAATTAATAAAAATATGAAATGAACTTTTATATTAAAAAAAAAAGGCATAACCTTTGCCTTTTCTAATGAGTATTTTAATATAAACTGAGAATTATTGCCAAAGAATCATTGTATTTTGAAGTACATTAAAAAAATGTGGAATTCTTATGTAACAGTACAAATTCAAAAATTTCCAATGTGTATAATTCATAAACCTTTTACTGAAAATTACAAAATGTTATATGCATTCAAGTTATTTTAATCTGGATGACGGATATGAATTCGAAATCTGTTCTTAGTTTGAAAAAAGAAATGACTTTGTGTACATCTAAACCTGAAGCTAACCCCACACCTGAAAAAAATATTCTATACATTTATACAGAACATATTTTTACTCTGACAGGTGTTTACAATTTTATTGTGCAATAATTATGTTCGGAATAACGAGTAATACCCGAATACTTTTTTGATGATCTGTACAACCATAATGGGACTGGTAATGTATGTATTTTACAGACAGCCACAAAACAAGGATTTCGTTTCTTGCATTTAACAAAGTTAAATATTTTCATTGTTTTCAAACCAATATAAACGTTAAAGTAAAAAGACTCACTTTCTGTTTCTTCTCCCTAATTTTAAAATAATAACTTATCAGTTTTAGAGCATAATTGGTTTCTTTTCAACATCTAACAGTTTTTTTTCTTCTTCTGTTGTTTCTTCAAGAATGGTGCAAATTCTTTCAGTCGAACAAATGTACGACTTTCACTTGCTCTGCAGAGAAGTCACTATACATATTCATATTATTCGTAAGGGAATACATCATATACTTTAAAAATTCGTTTTGCAAGGGAAAGATATTTTTTTAGTCATCAGACAATACATACTATTTGCATTTGAAAAACCAAACACTAAAGTAAAAGCATATTATAAGGGGATATAATACTAACTTTTTAAGTGAAAATTCTCATTACCTTTAATTTACATGACACATTATTCGATGGCACAGCTGGTGAAATAGCACAATCACGATCTGAGCAAGGATAGAAGACATTCATGTATTCATCTTGTAGATATGATGGCCTATAAAGTTTACAAAAAAATAAAAAAGAGGGAGAGAACGTTGAGGGAATTTACATATTTTTCCTTACATATAATTAATTCAGTCAGAAGTTTTTAAAGCATAAATACTTCTTCAAAGAAAAAAATGTCTACTGTGCAACAACATAAGAAATTGGCTTCAATCGATACATGTTAGCTTTTTAATAATAATTTAAATGTCAAATCATGCTATTCATTATGGTTATCTTCTGCAAATATCTGAACTATGTTTGACCTGCAAACACAAATTACGCATATCCTTCCAATTACAAAGTTTCATTATATAAGGTTGAATATTATATGAAAATTTTTGACTTATGGAGTTTGCTATAAAAAGTTTTAAAAAGTTACATTTTTATATGTCCCACATAGTGTAAAAGTGTCAGTTAGAAAAATGTTTCTTTTATAATCACCAATACAAACACAAAATTTCACGTTTCTATATACAAAACTTGCAAAGGTATGCTCATTTTTAAATTTAGAGGGACTAATCACAAATTTAGATAGAAATGTCTATTTCAGTTATAGAAGTAAATGTTCTTTCCACTTCTTTGAGATATGCTGTCTACATTGTTTCAAGATATTTTAAATTCTGTATCAACCGCAAAAAAGCCCCAGGGCTGTCATCACAATATTCTTAAAAAAATTGAGTTAAAAATTTAAACATTCCTGGGAAGCCACTTTTTATTAAAATATTTTATTTTATACTGTCCTTTTAAATTGTGCTTTAGCAAGAACTTTTTTAAGAAGGACTTTTTTTTTTTTTAAAATCCAAAAGCCAAAACAGATAAGATTTTTCAATTGAGATTTATTGATAAAACTAAATATGTTTTGACATGCTAAACTAGACTTGTTTAAAACTATAGATCATGAAATAGTGAATCATGAACTCTAATTCGTAGTAATTATGTGTCACGAAATGTACGCATTCATAAATTTATAAAAAAAGATATTAAAAGCAAATTTAAATCAAGAATATTTAATAAAATATTCGAAATGTATTAAAAATAAGAAATTCAGAAGAAATTGTTAAATAGGGGGTTTAAAACCAAATATTTTCGATACAAACCTTTCTAGATAACTGTAGGGCCAAAGCCTGTGATGCAGTTGCTGCATTTTACAACATGAGTCATATAAACTATTAGTATCATCAAATGCATTAAGTGATATTTGATTTATATCCGATACTGAAATTAGCATTGGAGGAATGAACATCTTCAAATCTGAAATAAAAGAATACAAAAAAAAAAATGAAAGGAAATGTAAAAAAGATAACACGTCTGCCTTTAGTAAACAATATATGCTACAAGGAAACAAAACTAAATCCCTACAAATAGAATTTTATATTTTTATACAGGACGTTGTTATTACACTTCTGCCATCCTAGTTTGCCATGCACCGAGCGGCCCATTTCATTATGACCACCTGATGATTTCATGAAAACGAGTTACTGCGTCAGAGTGTTGCCGTTAGAAGGTGAGATAGCTACAAAAAGCGAATGCAGGGCAAGTGAACCATAAATAGCATTGTATTGCTTGCGAAGATATGGTCAAAGAATGTGATTTAACTGAACTTGAATGCGGGATGATTATAGGTGCATGATCGTCGGAACCAGTATTAATAAAACGACTACACTTGTGAAGAGTTTGAGAGCAGCAGTTATTAAAGTTTACAGTGAAATGGACTACCAAGCAGAAAACCAGGTCTTCACATCAGGCTTGTGATCGTCACAAGTTACTGAATGCTCGAGCTGAAAGGCGACTTGCCAGAGTTGTTCAGTCCAATAGAAGAGCAGCAGTATGTCAAATAGCGGAGAATCTTAATCAAAGAGCAATTTCAAACGTCTCTGAACGAACTTTTCACCGCACATTATACCGTATAGGCTATGAAAGCCGATGACCTGCTCGAAAGCCTCTACTGCCTGCCTTGAATGAGAGAAGATGCCTCCAGTTTGCAAAGGAGCACAAGGATTAGACAGTAGATGACTGGAAAAGGGTCATGTGGTCCGATGAATCGCTTTTTCAGCTACACCATGAAGGTGGCAGGGTGCGAATATGGAAAAAACAGCACGAAAGCATGGATCCCAACTGCACTGCCACAACACTTCAAGCTGATGGAGGATATCTTATGGTCTTGGGGATATTTTCTTGGCATTGATCCCTGTGAAACAACGTCTAAATGTCCAAGGGCATTTAAGTGTTATCGCAGATCAAGTACATCCTGTTATGTTAATGGTTTACCTTGACGGGATGGATACTTCCAGCATGACAATGCTCATTGACATGAAGTTGGCATTATAGTTATATGGTTCAAAGGCTATGGCGGAGCATTTGCTCTGATTTTTTCACCTGTGCAAATATCAGATTCAATCCAATTGAGAATTTATGGGATGAAATTGAACGGGATATCAGGCAACTGGATCCAGTACCATAAAATCTTACGGAATTATAAAGTGCAGTCCATCGGATATGGTCTCAAAATCCTCCTACAATCTAGCAACATCTCTTAGAATCCATCCCAAGAAGGATTCATGCAGTATTAGGGGCAAAAGGGGGTCCAATAGTCTATTGAGGGGATGGTCATAATAATTTGGCCGCTTACTGTATAATTCCTGTTAGAATTTATTTCAGTTCATTCTATTAAATAGCTAACATTTTTTAAAACATTCATCTGATATCTAATAAAAATGTAAGATAATAGACTGTAAAAAATACGCAATTTAGATAAAAAAAAAATAACAAAGGCAATAACCTAGGCAGACATTTTACAGTAACTCCCCAATTTTCTTTTATCATGTACGATTTTATCTATGGTGGGTCATGCGACAAAATTCATCATGAAATTATACATTCGATTAGTTGTTGGGGGCCGCTTGTTTTAGCCAAGTCTAAATGGACGGAAACTAAACTAATAAACTAACGCATAATTTAAATGCTTGAAAATGTGAACATTCGCTTTAGTTGTATTAGTAGCAAAGGCATTTACAAATAAAGGTTCTTTTGCTTCTGAAGTTACATTAGACTTATATTCCAACATTGGCTCAGGTTTTGCCTTCGCATGTTCAAACTTTATATTTTTCCTTTTTCATTTAGTTGTTTTATCATTATCCATAGAAGAAGAAAAATTAAATATAGTCTACTGTTATCAGTACATGTGTAATTTTAATGTTCATAGCATATTAATAAATTTCTTTTTCTCTTGTATAGATGCCAGGAAAGAATCTTACATTCTCAAATAAAACATTAAAAGCCACTCATTTAATACTAGTACAAATAATACCAGACATTTATCGAAATTTTTTTTTCATTAGATTTAAGCTCATAAAGCTATTATAATTATAAAGAAAATAATCTATCATAACTGGATGTTTTTTAAGAAAGCGATAAAAGCCGAAAATAATGGCAAAGATGTGGGTCTCAATATTATCCGTTCGCCAGGACCATTAATGTTCTAATTATGTCATTAATTCATGTTCGTTTTATTTTATTCAAAGTCTCAAAAATTGTTGTCAATCTTTATATAATTTACAAAAAGCGCAAAGCATTATTTAGAATTTTTTCTTCTGAGTTCAACAGGGTAAGATATGAGTTTTCAAGAATTTTTATACTAAGTCAAAATATTTTAACTAAAATTTTCAATACAAAACATCTTTATCCGTCAAACTTTGTTTCCGTCTTCTCTTTACATGAAATCTCAGTCATGATTCTTCAGCAGAAAATAAAATTTCTCAAATGGATTTTTCTACCACAGCAATCTTGAGCCTGAAAGGTTTCTTTTTTTAACCTTTTTATTTATTTTAACTCATAAAGCCATTATAAATCGCTATTTCCATAAAAATCTATCATAACTAAGTTTTTATAAAACCGCAACAAAACTCGTTGGGAAATCTGAAAAATAAGAATTCTCAGTTATTTTTCAAAAAAAAAAAAAAAAAAAAAAAAATCAAATGTTAGGTATTTCCATCATAACGATTTGAATATTAAAAATTTTTAATGTAATTAAACTTTAAAACTTTTAAACAAACATAATAAAACGCTTCTTATAAAAAATTTAAGTAAAAGGATGATAAATTACTCTCACAGATGGCTAATACTGAGAGTATCAAAATTAATAGCAAATGGTATACATGTAGCTCAAACCTTTTGTCAAATGGTGATTTTACTAGAAACCGAGCTCAACTATTTTGGACAAACAATTCTAAAAATAAATGAATGCCTTTATATGAATGTAAAAATGCATTAAAAATAAAAGTGAACATTTAAAAAAAATGAAATCACATCCACAGAATGAAATAATTCATTTATAACAGAATTCTATATTAATCGATTTTTTTAATATTTAATTATCAATAAAATCTAAAAAGTTGCTTCTAAATGTCATAGATCAAAAGTTAGGAACTTACACTTTTATTATATGAAATTTGAGAAGGAAAGACAAATTCATAAATGAATATATATAACAGAATATTTGTATACAAGAATACATATCACAGAATCAGGGCCGGCCATCTGGGAAGGGGTGGGTGGGCGGGTGCTATGAGGGACCCCAACGTGATTAAAAATTAAAATAGTGTTCTGAACAATAATAGCGTTTACACGTACTGAAAGTATACGTGTGTTTCCACGTATGAGGCTGGCTGAGATTCGACTGCCGCCGTTATTAGGCAATGATCGCAGTGATACCTATAAAAGGGGGGAAGTTGATTTATGAATGAAAAAATCCCCTTTTAAACATGTTAAAAAAGGCAGGCGCGACTTCTGGGCGCTAGAAGCGGCCAGAAATCGAGGCTGAGGCCAGGTTCAAATGGACTTGTAAATCATCAGCTATATACTTTTTCCTGCATCTAATGTAATATTTTTTATGTGTGCTATTATGTTTGTTTATATTAAGTTACTAAAACAAAATGTAAAACGAAGATAAATTAAACGACCAACTCCTAGCAATGCACATTGCATTACTGCTTCACCGGCCTTGACCGAAATGAAAAGAATTAAGGAAGAAGTTTAAATGTAGCAGTCGGCAGATTTGGATATATACATTCATAGTATATATTATAGTCTTGTGCAAGTGTGCAAAATATTGTTAATATAAGATAAATAGATTTACAATCACTTACCTCACCTACTAGGTAATAGCTTATAATACAGCATATAATAATTTGATAATTCATTCTATAAACTGATTAATATTGTTAGATATAATCATGTCCCCGCCAAGGAAATATCCCTCTGGGGAGTCAAAAAAGAAAAAAAGAAGAAAGGCTAAACTTCAAGAAATCACAAGTAGATCTGTTTTCTTGGCTACGAAGTAATTGTTTCAATTTCAGAAATTACAATTCAAACTTAAACTGGAGAAGAAAATTCAGCGCAAAGTACACAGTCTAGCAATGAAAATGTTGAAAAGGTGAAATTTGTTGAAGAACCGTGTGTTTATACAAATGTGACCGAATCAGAAAATAATGACGAAAATGACAATAACAAATATGATCAAAAGAGTATAAATGATCCTGGCTTATGGCCAAGTATTATAACTGATAAATTTAGAATGTTTTGTGTTAAAATCGGACCTGTGCAACATAAAGGAGCTTTTGCTAAAAATGCTGAAGGTAGATCATTTCTCACTACATACTACTTTAAAAAAAATGCCAAATGGTGAAACTCAACTTCGAAGGCTGGTAAATTTAATCAAAGAAGCAAGACTCCGTATTTTGTTTTTGTTATTTACTATTTTCCAAAAGAAGAGGAAATGACCAAACTACACGATTTATAGGTGGCTATAATAACTGGAGAAAGCTGTCAAATGTAATTATTGAAATGACTAAATTTATGTTCGACTACTGATAAAACAAATAAGGTAATATAAGTAAGGAAACGGCACGACTCAAATTACTATTTCAAAGAACTGTAGAAACCACGAACAAAGAAACCACGAAATAATAGGTAAGTCTAATAATGGAATTTTTTTAAGTTTAATCGAATTATTAAGTTTATAGGGTTATCCTGTGCTAATGGCTCATATAAACAAAATAATAAAAACTAAAAATAGAATTGTGCATCATTTAGCACACAGATCACAAGAACAAATGAAGGCCTTCACAAAATTAAACACGATATAAAAGCAGCCATGCACTATAGTATCCAAATGGATTGTACTCCTGATATTTCCCATAAGGAACAAACTTCAATCATTATTAGATATGTAAATTTTGAAAAGAAAAGGTAAACTATAAATGAGTCATTTATAGGGTTTATTGAAGTAATTTATCTGAGTGGTGAAGGACTAACGAAAACTCTATTGAAAAGATTAAATGAACTTGATTTAGATATTATGAATTGTAGAGGGCAAGCATACAACAACGGTAGCAACATGAAAGGGAAATATAAAAGTATGCAGTCTAAAATACTTTCTCTAAACCAGCATGCAATTTATGTGCCTTGCCTATCACACTCCTTTAATTTATTAATTTTTGATGCCGCTTCCAGCAGTATATATTGTAAAAAAATTGTGAGGATATTACAACGCTTATATTGCTTATTTTCCGCATCTACAAAAAGATGGGGAATTCTACAAAAGCATTTAAACATTACTCTTAAACCCCTATGTGACAATCGTTGGGAAGCCAAAATAGATTCGGTTAAAGCTGTGTATACACAGTTTGAACCAACTTGTAATGCCCTAGAAGAATTTATTGATGTAAGTAACGATAATACAGCGGTATCCGAAGCTAAAAGTTTATTAGATGCGATACAAGAAATGGCATTTATTTTATGCTTACTAGTGTGGTTTGCAATATTGTCCAAAATTAATACTATCAATAAACTATTTCAAACAAAAACAATTGTTCTTGACTCTGCTTTCAATTTAGTCAATAAAATTAAAACTGAAATTCAAAATTTAAGAACCAAATTTAACACATTTTTAGAGGAAGCAAAAGTGCTAACACATAATTTTAACATTTCGGAACATTTTCTTGTTAAACAAATTCGGAAAAAGATATATTCCGAATTAGCAGAAGACGAAGTTATAAAAACCCGGTAGAGGAATTTAGGTATTTTTTTAACACTGTAATTGATACTGTTACTGTACAAATAGAAGAAAGATTTAAAAGTTATACCAAATATTATTTCTAATTTCAAGTTAGTCACTGATAAAAAATTTTCAGAAAAACATGAATTAGGGAAAAGTCCAAAAACTTGTTTTTTTTTTGTAAAGTTTTATAACAAGGATGTAGATAAAAACCTAATCCAGGAAATTTGTTTGCTACGGGATTTGATTTTGAATGAAACAGATGTAAATAACGAACAAGACATATTGCAATACATACTAAATAATGATTATAATGAGTTATTCCTAAATGTATTAACTGTTTTAAAACTTTTCTTTATGTTGTCAGTTACTATAGCAAGTGCTGAGTGCTCTTTCAGTAAATTAAAATTCAGTAAAGAATTATCTTCGGTCAAGTATGTTCAGAACGCTTAAATGCACTTGCTATATTAAGCACCGAAAAAGAAACTGCAAAAAATTGTAATTTTTCTGAAGTAATTGATGTATTAGCAAAAACAAAATCAAGCATTAAATAAACATGCATTAATAATATGTGTTAGTGTTCGTATTTTTTTTTTACTTCACAAAAAATTGGGGCCCCAAATGGTTTTTTGCATCCGGGCCCCTTTATAGAGAAGGCCGGCTCTGCACAGAATGTTTGTATACAAAGAATACTTTCATCCACATAGAACACAGATCAGAGACATTTTCATCAAAAATTTGTTAGAAAAATTAAAACATTTAAAAGTGGCAAATTGTGCATAAATTTTAATATTAAAAACCATAAACATCATAAAGATAAAAAGACTCAAAGAAATATAAAGTTTTAATTTTAGAATATAAAGTTTTAGAAATCAAAGTTTTAATTCATAAAAATTCATACCTGTACATGTTTGAAAAGTGAGGTGAAGCTCACTCTTCGGATCTGAGAATTTAAGAATGTTTGTTTCTTGTCCTTGTCCTGTAAGTTCTGTGCTGTATGTTTCTTTCTGATCCACAGATGCAATTGTAACATTTATAGGAAAAGGCAGATTGCTTCGCAAAATAAACAATGGGCTAACAAACACCTTCGTACCAAGAAAATTGTTTTAAGAATGTAGCTTATACGATGATACATGTAAAAAAAATAAATGTTTAAAAATAAATGTTGAATAAACTCACAACAATGGAAATGTTTCCTGAAGCATTCTTTTGTTGGATCACTTGGCACCATACAGTTTGATATCGACCATTGGCTTCACACGGAATCTAAATTGAAAATAATACACTTTTTAAAAATAGGGCCAGTGAAGATAAATGAGTGCAGTGACTACAATATACAAATGCGGATCCTTAGCAATTTGGGAAGCATGTGCCTTATTTAAGGCACTCTAGAGCAAGATGATAAACACTTTTCCACTTTTTTCAGAAAATTTTCTGACGTTGTAACTTTAATTATAATCACAGTTAAAAAACAAGTGAAACGAAAAATTAAAAAGTGAAACCAAAGTGTCATTATTCATTTCCCTACACTGGATTATTTGCTAGGTAAGTTGCTAAGTCAAATATTTCTGAAATCTTTAGGATATAATGGTTACAAGTAATAGTTTATCGGCGTATGATTCTGCGTTTTAAAGTGCAGATTATAAACGCCCGATACATAAAATAAACATTTCTTATTTAGGATATTATGATCAACGATTGAAAGTGTTTTAAAGAAATTAAAATCAAAACACAAACTACGTCAATTGCAAGTACTAGCGAGCATCTCACTCGTTCAATTTATTTTTACAATATAATCCTCGTTGCCAAATGCAACAGCAGAAAAACAGTTTCATTTAACACAAAATAATATATAAAATATTTTTGCAGCAATTACTTCAAAAACAAACACGAACAATTATAACAATTAAACAAATACAGAACATTAACAATTATTTATAATATTTAGTTACATGTGAACCACAATCACTTGCGATGATGAGTTGCGTTACTCACAACCTGTTCCTACATCACTCCCTTGCCAGTAACAAAGTTACGCTAATTAGAAAAAATTGAAAATGACATTTAAATATAATATGAATATAATGCACTAGAACAAAATTTTAGGCATCGTCTGTAAAACGCACAGGTCGTTTTATTTTTCTTCCACAACGTGTTTGTGTGGTTAAAGCAGGCAGTTTGTCGTCCTTTTTTGAATCACTTAATGCATTCTTATGTTGCATCCTTTCAGTTGAGCCACTTCTTTTGGGTTCACAAGATGCAGGACTGTTAACAGTTAATGGCAATGGAGCATCAGAAATGTCAAAATGTGTTAACTTATAGGCTGGTTTAATTCGATCAATAGAAATATTTACATGTTCACCTTTGATTAACAACGTGAAAAATTTTTGCGTTCGTTGTAATACTAAAAAGGGTCCCTCATATGGCGATTCTAAGGGTTTTTTTACACGATCTATCCTGTATTTAAATCTTGTGGAACAAAAATGTGTTGTTTACATTTTTGCTTGGGTTTTCTTGGTTTTACTAACTGCATCTATTTTCGCAGATTATCAACAAAAGCATCTGTAATGGACACAGTTTTCGAATCTTCAAAAAACTCACCAGGTAATTTGATAGACTTACCAAATACCATTTCGGCTATTGTAAAACTACTGTCGTCTCGAAGAGAAGCTCGTAAACCCATGAGAACAGTAGGCAACGACTCAGTCCATCGAATACAATTGTGGCATCTAATGGCTGCTTTTAGCGTGCGATGTAGACGTTCTATCTTTCCATTACTTCGGGGATGATAAGACATCGTATGCCGTAATTTTACACCACAAATGATTGCTAATTTTCTGAATAATTCTGAAGTAAACTGAGTTCGATCCGTAACCACGAGAGAAGGTACTCCAAATCGTGTTATCCAGCATTCGTAAAAAGCTAGTGCAACAACTTCAGCAGTGATCTGCCGTAAAGGAACCACTTCCATCCAAGATGTGTGTCTATCGATGCATGTCAAACAATAGATGTATCCATCCGATGGAGAATATGGCCCAATCAAATCAATATGAATTACACTAAAACGATCATCTGGCGGTTTAAAGGTTCCAAATTCGGATTTTGTATGCCGCGAAATTTTATTTTTTTGGCAATGTAGACATGCTCGTGTCCAGTTACGAATTTCCTGTTTCAGTGAAGACCAAATGAATCGTGGTGACATTTCTTTAACTGTTGTACGAATTCCGGGGTGAGATAAACAATGGATTTGTTAAAACATCCGCATACGGAAAGGCTTTGGAATAAAAGGCCTAACCTTTGATGTAGATGTGTCGCACCATAAAGATTTTCCGGATGGAAGCTGACATTGCTTAAATTTCAAGGATTTACTGTAAAGTCGCAATTGTTTCAGTTCGTCATCATCAATTTGGGCGTCAGCAGTTTGATCATAGTTTGCATTAACATTAGCAATTCTCGATAATGTATCTGCGACAATATTTTCCTGACCATTTACATAACATATATTTGTAATAAATTGAGAAATATACTGTAAATGTCTCAACTGTCTTGGCGACGCTTTGTCGTTCTTTTGTTTAAAAGCAAAAACTAAAGGTTTGTGACCAGTGAAGATTTGAAAATCTCTACCTTCCAAATAATACTTAAAATGTTTTACGGACAAATAAATAGCTAAAAGTTCACGATCGTACGTCGAATAATTAGTTCGTGCCTCATTTAGCTTTTTTGAAAAAAATGCGATAGGTTTCAACCCATCAGGTTCATGTTATTGCCAAACTGCTCGTACAGCCAAATCCGATGCGTCTGTGTGAAGAGACAGAGGATAATCGGAATTTGGATATGTCAACATTGCAACTTCTGCTATATCCATTTTGCATTTTTCAAATAGTTTTACAGTCGCCTCACTCCAAGGGACTTTTCTCTGATCTTTCTTTTTGGCACCTTTTAAAAATTCATGAAGAGGGGCTTGAGTTGCCGCAGCATTTTTTTATGTACGGACGATAGAAGTTTAGCATACCCAAAAATGTACGCAATTTTTGAAGGGTATTTGGCAATGGATACTCTATGGCCTTTACTTTTTCAGACAGAGGCCTTGATCCTTTAGCCGAAATTTTATAGCCCCAAAATTCTAGTGAATCAACTCCGAAAACTGATGCGAAGCCCGTAATCATTTATGCGAAGCCCGTAATCATTTAAGCGTTGAAAAACTATTTTGAGATGTGAACGATGTTCTTCTGCACTAGAAGTTGCAATCAATACATCATCTAAATAAGGGAACACAAAGTCTAAATTTCGAAATACTTCGTGAATAAATCTTTGGAATGTTGCCGGAACATTCCGTAAACCAAAACTCATTCTGTTAAATTCGTAAAGTCCAAACGGAGTAATAATAGCTGTTTTTTTCTTGTCCTCCTCTGCAACAGGAATATGAAAATAGGCCTTAAAAAGGTCAATTTTAGAAAATATGACTTTGTTTGGCAAAATGTGCTGAAAGTCTTCGAGTCTAGGAATTGGATATCTGTCTGGGAGTGTTTGGTCATTCAACCGTCTGTAGTCCCCGCATGGTCTGAAAGATCCATCTTTCTTCGCGACCATATGCAGTGGACTGGCCCACTCTGATTTAGATGGGCGAATAATATTATTGTCCAGCATAAACTTAAATTCCTGTTTAGCAGTTTCTAATTTCTTCGGATCTAATCGCCTTGCTTTAGAATACACTGGTGGTCTCCTATTTTCAAAGTGGTGTTTTACAGTATGCTTTACATCAGAAATAAAAAAATTAGGTTTTGTAATAGATGGGTACAAATACAATAAATCTGAATATTTACAGGCACTGTACATTGTATTTACACTGACGTTTAAGGCAGGTGCAACTTTACCTTGAGTAGAGAGGTTAATTGTTCCATGAATTAATGTTTTATTCCTAACGTCACCTAACAAATGGAAACGATTTAGAAAATCTGCTCCTAAAATTGGCTTTTTTATATCTGCTATGACAAAAGGCCATTGAAATTCACGACGTAATCCCAAATCAAGGGTCAATACTTTCGTTCCATATGTTTCAATTTCAGTTCCATTTGCAGCATATAATTTATAGTCGCTAGTCGAAATTTGTTTTGCCGTATTGGGAATAATGCTAACATTAGCTCCACTATCCACACGACAGTGCAAACCCGTTGTTTTGTCAAAGACAAATACATGGTATTTACGGCAATCCCGAGTTACTTCCGCAGCAGAACTCGCCGTTAAGTCTGCTGCTGATGCAAGTTTTCCGAATCGGCATTTTTCCATTCACAAGGTTGTTTGCATTTATCAGGATAACATTTCACTCCAAATTTATAGTGAAAAAAACAGTACTTACCAGCAGGATTAAATCGTTTACGAGACGCGCTGCGTCCTCGATTGTTTTGACTGGCGCCTCTGCTCCTTGTACGACCGCGTTGAAGTTGTAAGCGGTTGATTTTACGCTCCAAAGAAACAATCTGCGAACGTAAACTATTTATTTCACTATCCTGCTGTATATCACCTCTAGATGTAGCATATAATTCGCGATTCGGATGCATTTCTACAATACGGTCAGCCATTTTGGCAAGTTTCCTGATATCTTCATTGCTGACGATTAGTATATTTCGGATGGAATCAGTCATTTTTTGAAGAAATAGAGTTTTTAACACATTATCCGAAATTCCATCTGCCGCCAAACTACGCATTTTTTGAAGTAGTTGAGTTGGCCGTAAATTGCCTAACTCCATTTCTGACACGAGACGCTGAATAAGTCTATTTTCGCTTTCTTTAAAGGTGTTCAGCAATCTCTCCTTCGCAGCGGTATATTTATTTTCATTAGCATCAGTGACTATATCCCATAAATTTTCAACAAATCTTGGTTCCATCTGCGCAATTAAATAATGAAATTTGGTTTCCTCTAATTTAATAACACTAATGGAAAATTGCGCCTCCACTTGGTAAAACCAAATTTCTGGCTTTTCTGTCCAAAATGGAGGAATTTTTACACTAACCTTGGCTACTTCACCATTAGATGCAGTATCCGTTGCACTTAGTTTCGGTTCGTGTTTTTCGCCGGTCGCCATTCCAGTTCTGTTTCAGGGTCACCACTTTATCGGCGTATAACTGCGTTTTAAAGTGCAGATTGTAAACGCCCGATACATAAAATAAACATTTCTTATTTAGGATATACGAAAAACGATTGAAAGTGTTTTAAAGAAATTAAAATCAAAACACAAACTACGTCAATTGCAAGTAACAGCGAGCATCTCACTCGTTCTATTTATTTTTACAACATAATCCTCGTTGCCAGATGCAACAGCTGAAAAACAGTTTCATTTAACACAAAATAATATATAAAATATTTTTGCAGCAATTACTTCAAAAACAAACATGAACAATTATAACAATTAAACAAATACAGAACATTAACAATTATTTATAATATTTAGTTACGTGTGAACCACAATGACTTGCGATGATGAGTTGCGTTACTCACAACCTGTTCCTACAAGTTCATTTTCATTTTTTGATATTCTCCTTAGAAAAAGGAAAGTATTCTCACTTACCTCTGACTAGTTTCATTGTAGAGTAATTAGGAACATGTTTAGAAGTTTTTAATATAATAAAGACACATATTTTTCATATATTTTGAATAATTTATTATATGATCAGAACTGATATTAAGTGTAGGTACACAGCAGTGTCCTGTTCCGCCAATAATGATTATTATTTTATGTCAAATTAACTGATATCTTTAAAGATCTATCATCTTATCTACATGCAAAATACTTTTTATGTGTGAAAATCGGTTATAAATAATGACTTGATACTCACTATCGTCGAGTACAGAAGAAAACAAAAGAAACACACAAACTGACACCACGGAAGAAAAAAATATTGCCGCAAGAGGATTTGACACTTTTCAAACGAAAGTTGTGGCTATTAATAACATCTTGAATAATCTATTTTTGATTTTTCAATCAAGTAGGAATATTCTGATAGATTATGTTGTAGGTACCAGAATGAATGACAGTTATCCTTTCACCAGATGAACACTGATGGAGTTCACGGTGTTCAGCAGAATGTGACAGGTTTGAGGAACATCAATTATACTAAATCAAAATTTGTTTTGGTGATTAATGATAGTTTACGATTGCCTAATGCTATACAAAAATTATATAACTAGATCCTATCATGGAGTAGATTTTCGCAGGAAACATAAATGTCAGAGAAAAATTAGTTGTATTGGAGATACTGAACGTTCTATTTGAAATGGGAATTCTATTTTCCACTACTACGTTGAAATTACTAGTCCCTTTTCATTTTAAAGTGAGTTTCTAAGCATTATATATTTCCTTCTCTTGTTTCATAATGTTAAGCAATTTCTGTTTTTATAAAGGTTCATTTCACAAAATTGGTGATAGAATTAAAATAATTATGATTAAAATGATTATAAATTGACTAAGATAATTATAAATTGATTGAAGGCATTAAATAGTTATGATAATTTATATGTGATATTCCATGAAATATAGTATATTCTTATAGATAAACAGTACTTTGGAATACTTAGGAAATGACGGTAAAATAAATTCTGAGGCAATAAGAAGTAATTTCTTATCAAAACTAATGTGTTCTCTTCAAATAAGTTCACTACTGCGATCAGAAGTCAAATTACGTATTCTGAATCACCCTATATTGTCTGGGTGAGTTGGGAACATAATAGAGTAATTATGAATGTCACTGTAAGCAAGAACTGGTTATTTAATAAATTAATTTGGACACAAAGGCATTGCTTAATGAGCTCCTGAAATTTCCCATGATTATGTAGTCACATAATCATCCTTTTCGTAAGAACATTTTAAATCGGAGAAAATTACTCGTTCCCAATTACCCTAACTCACCTAACATATTCAACTATTCATAACTACATAAAATGAAAGCTTTTTAAACTTTTTGGGAAATCATAGACTGACTAATCCGACCTGCCCGAAGGCACACGGAAAAAAAAATTGAATGACCGGACCGCCATGACAACAACACTAGCCGGAACAGTGGTTAAGTCCTAAGGGCCATCACCGGATACGTTACATCCCTTCCCTTTGAAAGAATGTTCCGTCATCAATGGAAAATAGCCATCCCCACACTTGCGTATACCCACAAATGTGGCGAGAACCAACCACCATGGCGGAAGCTTCTTATCCTCAATTACGAGGTGCCCCCCTCCGTGGGTCAAATTTTGGGGAAAAGTATTCGAAGCAAATTTTCATACTAAAATGCATGTCAAAGCAAAAATTAGATGCTCCATTAGATAAAAGTACTGCTCCTTATTTCAATTTTAAAGTAAATTTTCTATTAAATATAATTTTCAAAACACAACAGCAACATTTACGGCTAGTATGTGATGCAAAATATCAATTACAGCAATTTCAATACACATCATCATTTTTGAGCTTAAAAAGGTTCTTTTATCACGACACCTGGTCTTTTTTTTTTATTTCAAATATAGTCCATGTTTACCACAAAAAGGGAACAGGCCCGAGACAAAAATTCCTTTAAAGGAACTTTAAAATAAAAAGCGAGCAAGAAATATACATGGTTAGTTTCACCTTTTAGAAAAATGTACGCAGAATTTTGCTTTATCACGCACGACAGTAAATAGCTGATTGATCGCATCTAATATTGAGTTCCAGTCTAATATGGCAAGTTAAGACAAAATTATTTTTTAGTTTAAAGTTGATTTAGATAGAACTTTAGGCATTTTATACCTATCTATATTTATATTTTTAATAGGCTTTAAATACCAATATTTGATATTCTCTGTAATAAAAATCTATTTTCAAAGAGAAAGAAGTTTAATTTCATATTTTTTCCCCTTCTGGCAAATTATCTCTCTTGGTGCTTATCAATATTCCAATTCATTCAAAACATGCGGATTTGATTTCTCATTTTCTTTTAATTTTTTATACCGTAAAATAATTAAATACCACTGCTTTTATAAATTATTTATTTATCTTATTTTTTCTCTCTGGTTTCGTACGGATATGAAAATGATGGAGTAAAATATATAATACGGAGTAAAATATATACTATATGCCTTTGGCGACCAACTGATTCGCCGGAATTTATGGCTGCTAATATTTTTAATTAAATATTTTATGTATCTTTCTCTTGATGTCTTCCTCAGCAAAGTATTTTTTAAACTTCAAATTTGATAATATGCAATGCGTATTATTTTAAAAGCCATATATTGTTCCATTCATTATGCAAGCCTTTATTTATATTGTGTAGTGTTCAAGTGCTTAATCTTTCTTAATGAAATTGAACACCTTAATTTAAAATAGAAAAACAGAAAGTAGAATAATTCAACATTGAAATTTTTATGTCTGGTACCGAATATTTTTCATAATTTGCGTAATAACTCAGAGGACTATTCAAAAAATGTTGCTTTAATTCAACAAAAAAATTCGTCGCATTAAAATTAGAAAGCAATTTTCAAGTGATAAGAAGAATATATTTTTATACATCCAATAATATTTCATTTAAAATTAGAAGTGTATAAAAATGGATGTAAGTAAAAATTTCATCATTGCATATTCGTGAAGTTATATCTTAGTTCTAAATACAAAAAATTTCAAAAATTATATTATAAAAATACTTTAAATACAAACCTACTCGTTAAGGAAAAATAAGCTATAACTCCATACCTTCAAAAAATTATGCAACAAAAATGTTATATTGAATAAAAAATATTTTGAATTTTTAGATGATGCAAAAATTATTTTTGTGCTATAGTATTTTTGGAAGTTATCGCAAAAAATTTTCGCTAAATTTTTAGTTAAGTATAATTTTAATTAAAATTTCAAAAATCTATCGAAGCTGAAGGAAATGTGCCAAGTTTTGTAGCGATCTACATACACAATTTGGTCTGGAGAGAGTCAACAGACACATAAAAATTTATCTTTAATATTATCTCAGTATAAAATTAAAAGTAAGATATGAATGAGGAAAAAATTGCAAAATATCAAAAAGAGGGGAAATTGTATTACTTATATATTTCAAATTAAATATTTTTGCTACTATATAAATATAATAACGAATAAATTTTTTTTTCAAACTAAAACTCATCATTTGCACAGAAATTGTATCAACTCATCGGTTTCAAAATATAGGAATTTTTTAGTTTCCGATTCATTTGCATTTAGGCGTGAGATTTCTTTTCCGTTTTGAGGGGGGGGGGGATGAACGATTTGATTCACTGCGTCAGATGTTTAATATATTCCATTCCACATTTATTAAGTTTCTGCTTTAGAAAATTTATTTGAGATTTATTACCTCAAATAATATTTCAATAAACAGTTAAATATTTCTATTTCTTTTTAAATTAATACATTTGAAAATTAAGTGGAATTTATTAATTGAAACAATTTTAAAATAATGTCTCTTTTTTTAGATGGAATTCTTTTTTATTAGTAGAAAAAAATGAATTGAACTGTAGAAAGAATGTATTTCACAATGAATATAGGATGCAAAGAAATGATGAAATCTCAATAAATAAATTAAAAACAATGCAGGTTTTTAAAACTGTTTAGAACCATCACCGTTAATTCAGCATTTCGTGCGGATTTCAGCCTAATTTGTGCTAAATTATTCCTAGTTTTGTTTTTCAAGGAATCCAAGCATGAATGAGCTTCCTTCATTTTTTGAATCCAAGCATGAGCTTCCTTGCTCAGTTTCTTCGGCGATACTGCATAACTGCAGAAACATGAACCGGCAACACATTTTTACTCTTGAAAACAGTAAACATAGTACTTTATTTTAGATAACAAAAAAAAAAAAAGTCGGAACGTTGCCGATATTCTTTAATAGAAATTATGCTACTTGTTTGGTTATTTACACATATACAGACAAAAAAATTATGCATCTATGGATGCCTGTAATGAAAACTTGATATATCTATGAAATACTGAGGTTTTATCTCATAATTCTGATACATGGTTGGATGCTAAATAAAAAATTAAGATTTCAAGAGATAATTAAATATAAATACTTACTTGCAAAAGCATATTATCACCAATATGAATGTTCTCTGACCATAACTGTGAATCCAAAATACCAGTTATTGACAAACACATATTTTGATACTGTTCTGAAGATAACAGAAAAGTTGGAGAACTGCAATGAGGTGAAAGAGATTTAACAAAGACCAAATTTGAAGTTTTTGATTCTTGTAATGCAGAAGCAGGGAATTCGCATCGTAATTGTATGGGATAGTTAAGTTCACTATGAATTCTTAATTGTCCATCAATAATCACCTAGAAAGCAGGATTATTACATCAAACAAAATAAATGGGAAAATTATTGCTAATATATTCAAGTTAATGGACACTTAGTAAAATAATACTTTTAGTTTATATGTATGCAGTGTTTTTCTAAAAATATCACGAAATATGTTACTATTATTCAATTATTTCAACAATAAAATAATTATCATTTGTAATATTAATATTAGTTATCCTGAAAGAAATTCATAGGTATATTACAACACAGTAAAATATATACATTATAAATTGAAAAATAAGGAACTTTTTATAATATTATAATTGTTTTTGAAAAATGATATTTCAAACCGAGAAATAAAATACAATTTGTAATTAAATGCAGAATTAATTAAAACAATATTGCTCACAATTTCATGTTAAAAATATAAAACGAGCAATTTCACAAATAATAAATAAAGAATTAAAAGACTTTTTTTTTTTTTTTTTTTTTTTTTTACAATTTTTCTATGGATTCCTATCTATTTCATAGCACACAAAACGCATATATGAAATGATCCAGGATATTTGCTAAATCAATGGTTTAATTTGATGCTTAAAAAATATTCAAGATTTCATAAAATGGAAATTAATTCTGCTTTAATTATTTGACTGAGGTAAAAATTGATAATTTATAGTCATCAAAATAATAATACAGTAATTATACTCTACCTGTTTTTGGAAATTCGACAGCTTTTTTATCTTAACAATAACAGCAACATTATTATCAATTTTGACAGATGTAGTACCTTCTGTGTCAATGCTAAACCCTTTACTCCACTTCCAACACAAACTTCCGACACTTATCCACAGAATCTAGAATAAAAACATAATTATTTCAGAATGATATTCAAGTGATTCATAAATATTTCAGGATGAATATTTCAAAAATGATTGCAATGAACAGTAACATAAACATAATCTTGGCATTCTAACATAAAAATTAATCTTGACATAGTTAATTAATGTTCTAATACAGCACAGCTGTTTAAGAAATTTATCGAAGTTTTTGGTTTTGGCCCATATAATGATTACAGTAGTAAAATTCCCACACAATTCTGCCCACAGCAACATCAATATGAGAATGCATGACTCACAACTACAGATTTCATGAATATTAGACCCACATATAGAGTGAAAATTTGCTGGAACTGGATTTATCCTTCAGTTGATTAAGTTTTCCAAACTGACAAAATACAAATTTAGGATCATAGAAGCTGAAATTCAATAAATTGAGATGATGCTATAAAATAAGCAAAAAAAATATTCCACATTTCTCATTAATAAATAATTTATAAACAATTTAATTCAGGAAAGCAAACTGTGTTGAAACAAATTAAAATGTACTACAATTTTCGTATTAATAAATAAATTAAAAAGCATATGTAATCTAGAAAGTCTTCTAATCTATTTTAAAAGGGTACAATATCATAGTTTTGGATGCAAAATAAATTAAATAATTCACCATCTGTCTTATCAAGGCTTTGCAGATTATTTTTACAGCAAATAAAATTAACATTTCAGAAAAATCAATATTAAAAGTGCAAATAAATACTTAATGTGAAAAAAGGAAAGCTGAACTTTTATAATACTAATTAAGAAAATGAATTAAAAAAAATTGGACAATCCGAATAAAAATTATGATCCAAAATAAATTTCTTTTATTGCATTTTACTTAATATTTGCTGTACTAAATTAATCATTTTATGTTCATTTTGTTAATTGGACATTAAATCGAAATGTAGAGGCAAAATTTAAGTTAAAACAATATTTATTACCTGTTTGCGCTTATGACACCACCAACTATAAGCGTGCATCTTCAGAGGTGACAAAATGATGTTTTCATCAGTACCAGCCTGAATATAAAAACATTATTTGTTAGTCCGTCATATAATATTTAGTAGAATACCAGAACAAAAACAAGGAATATGTATTAAAAATAGAGTGACTAATTGTTTGAATTACACTCATGTCCATAAATTAAAGATAATTCAGAGTCGCGCGGAAATCGAACTCTAAAATACATATATCACCCATAAAATGATTACACATTTCTTCAAAAATCGCATGCAAAATTGCAGGAAGCCACCAAATGACACCGATAGTGCGTCACAATGACAAGAGAGTAAGAGAGTGATGGATAAGGAATACAGGCAAAGAAGTAAAATTGTTCACAAGCGCTTTAAAAGCCTTTCAGTGCAATAATCTCATAGTTATGACACAAAGTACGCATTTGGATGATTTTTTTACGTGGTACAATTATCGACCGTCTGGAATGTGAGCGTACCCAGCTGGAAGTATCCGAGGAACTTGAAATCGCCCAGAGTGTCATCTCAAGGCTTTGGCAACGATTCAAAGATGATGGTAATGTAAGTAAACGTTACAGCACAGGTCGTCCCCGAGTTACAACGCCGAATGTGGACTGGTATTTGTCAGTTACTGCCAAAAGAAACAGCATCAGACCTGTCTCGTCAACTTTCTTCGGCCACTGGTACGACAGTTTCAAGGCAGATCGTGTACAGAGGCTTAGGGCAGATTGGTCTATATGCTCGTAAACCTGTCAGATGTGTTCCGCTAACTACAAATCACTATCGCCTGCGGTTAGCCTGGTGTAGAGTCCTGGAGTTGCAGTCTGATTCTCGCCGGACTTTCATATGGAGAGCGCCAGGTACCAGTTGCCACCAAGATAACATCATTGAACGACACCGTTACGGTAGTGCAGGATTGCTCGTTTGGGGAGGAATTATTCTGGGTTCTAAAACTGACCTGCATGTTGAAACGGAACCATGAGAGGCCAAATCAATCGGGATGTCATTCTGGAACAATATGTACGTTTTTTCGGGGCGTCATGCGCGTAGAATTCGTGTTTATGGATGACAATGCCCGTCCTCACCGTGCAAACATCGTAAACGAATGCCTTCGGTCGGAGGATATCACCCATATGGACTGGCCAGAATCCTCACCGGACTTGAATCCAGTAGAGCATGGGTGGGACATGTTTGGCCGACGAGTTGCAGCCCGTCAAGCAACATTTTATTCATGGAATTATCATGTTCTCGGCAATAAATTTGCAAGATTTTCTAATTTATTACGCCTTATTTGATTTTGATGATTCCTTGAAATTAAAAATAATAATAAAATCTAGTTAATAGTAAAAGTATATTTAATGAAATATAAGTAGCTATTGTCGACACTTTTTTGCAATAAGAAAGCTAAGAAGAGTTGCTTTGTTACTAAATAATTAAATTCTTTATAAATTAATGGAGTAAGTAAATTGTTTAATTGTATATTAGGTTCATTTTATTGTAAAATATCTGTTTTTGCACCCTAATTTATTAAGCAAAATTACTTCACTAATGAAATGTAACCGACAAATTATTGCAATCTGACGATAAAAAATGAATATTTGATATGATAGCTTTTGAACTACACTGAAAGAAAGTATACAAGTATATACTAGATATGTTAAATAAATTAGTACCTAAGTCTTTCGGGTTCAAAATTCAGCATTATAACAATGTAATCGGGACATTGTTATAATGCTGAAGAGTAGTTCCTGAAAAATGACAAAAATTATATAATTCGAAATGCTTCAACATTTGTAACTGATTTTGGATAAATGTGACTTAATAAGACGACGGTTAAAATGGCTGTTCATGAAATATTCATAGATAGCACATTAAGAAAAAACAATCCATAAAATTGAGAAAAATAAACCATCTTTTTTTTTGAAGAGTAATAGTATGTAATACCTCAAACAGGGGGAAAGTGCTTGATGATATGCACAAGTGCTTAAAAAATAAAAATATGGGAATTCAAGATCAAATTTTTAAAAAATAAAATGTGTTCATTTTTTAGTCTAAATATATACATATACACTCATGTCCATAAGTTAAGGATAATTCAGAGTCACGCGGAAATCGAACTCTAAAATACATATATATCACCTGTAAAATGACTACACACATCTTCAAAAATCATATGCAAATAGTAGGAAGCCATCAGATCACACCGATAGTACGTCACAAAGACGAGAGTGGAAGAGAGTGATGTATAAGGAATGCAGGCAAAGAAGTAAAATTGTTCGCAAGCGTTTTAAAAGCCTTTCAGTGCAATAACCGCATAGTTATGACACAAAGGACGCTTTTGGATGATTTGTTACGTTATAGAATTATCGGCCGTCTGGAATGTGGGAGTACCCAGCTAGAAGTATTCGAGGAACTTGAAATCGCCCAGAGTGTCATCTCCAGGCTTTGGCAACGATTCCAAGGTGATGGTAATATGAGTAGACGTTACAGCACATCCCCGAGTTACAACGTCGAATGAGGATAGGTATTTGACAGTTACTTCCAAAAGAAACAGCCGGAGCACCGCATCTCGTCAGCTCTCTTCAGCCACTGGTATGACAGTTTCTAGGCAGATCGTGTACAGACATTTAGGGCAGATTGGTCTATATACTCGTAGGCCTGTCAGATGTGTTCCAGTTACTGCAACTCACTGTTGCCAGCGGTTAGCCTGGAGTAGAGAGCATGCATCGTGGACACCGCAACAGTGGGTTTGTGTGATATTTTCCGACGAGTCCAGGTTAGCTTGCAGTTTGATTCTCGTAGGACTTTCATATGGAAAGCGCCAGGTACCCGTTACCACCAAGAGAACATCAAAAAATGACACCGTTATGGTGGTGCAGGATTGCTCGTTTGGGGAGGAATTATTCTGGGTTCCAGAACTGACCTGCATGTTCAAATTGGAACCATGACAGGCCAAATCTAACGAGACATCATTCTGGAACAACATGTACGTTTGCTTCGGGACGCCATGGGAGCAGAATTCGTGTTTATGGATGACAACGCCCGTTCTCACCGTGCAAACATCGTAAACGAATGCCTTCGGTCGGAGGATATCACCCATATGGACTGGCCAGAATCCTCACCGGACTTGAATCCAGTAGGGCATGGGTGGGACATGTTTGGCCGACGAGTTGCAGCCCGTCAACCACCTCCTACATGTCTATCGGAACTTCGGAGAGCATTGCTTGATGAGTGGTGTATTATTCCCCAAGATCAGATCGATAATTTGGAACTCATCCTGCCTAGGCTTTGTAAGGACTATATTACACCGTCTGGGAGACATACTATGTATTAACCATCATACCAACCATGTAATATTGGTTTTTGTAAATAGTTTTTTTTTTTGTAATTTGCTCCAGGGAACAAAAAATTGCAATTTTTATTAATGATATCAAAATATAGCATCTTTTTTTCTCTTTACCTTTTGTTTAATAAATAGGCTTTACAAATAAGTCACATTTGTTTTGATTCTGACTATTTCTTTTGCTGAACTTGCATTATCCTTAATTTATGAACATGATTGTATTTAAAGCCGGTAATGAAATTACATCCGACTTAAATTTCGTCTTAAACAAAATACAAAGGATGTTTAAAGTTCAATGAAATTCTTAGTCAGATAACAAAATTTAAGAATCTGACAGCAAATAAATCAATAGCACTAAAATATATTTCAATATCCAGCTATCTTCTCAAAATAATCACACTGTTTCACATTCCCACCAATAAATCATCTTACATATCAATGCAGAAAAACCTTACTGACAACCTAAGTAATATACAATAATATACGTTAAATTAAACAAAGAATTCATATAAAACTACTTCAAAACTTCTCTCCACAACAACATGAGGCTTTGAAATGCTAACAATGGAATTGAAAATTAATTGTTTTTAAAATACAAATTGTAAGTAACAGAACACAGATAAAACCCAAGAAAACATGTATGAAACATTTAAAATCAATTAAAATATAAAGAATAAAAGCATATAAGATTGAAAATGTACAAGAAACTGACATACTCTGTTGTTTTGAAATAGAAGACACTATATTTATTACAAAAGATAAAACTAGGAGAAGTTCAATTAGAAAATTCTTGAAAATAACATATCTTTATTTTTTATTTTTAGAAGAACAAATTATCCATTCAAATGAATTTATGTGATTCAATGTATATTCTACAGATTTTGCAATTTAGTTTCTTCCCCAGAATCTTAATAATATGCTTTTAAACTTTTTAAAATAAGAATATTATTAATACATACCTGGCCAAAACGTATTCTTTCCTCAAGATTATTGCATATTATGTAATAATTTGGCAGCACAAATTCAGAACAAACTCCTTTCAATGGTGAAAAAGACATCTCCTGAAGAGAAATTGTTTATATATATATATATATATATATATATATATATATATATATATATATATATATATATACTATCTACCAATAAGTAATTTGACATCTGTGATAAAAGAGATTATTTTATTCATATTCAATAGTTGGAAGAGCCTCCACCTGAGGCAATTACAGTCTTTACCCTCCGAGTCATGCTTTCCACAAGTGTTTCGATGATGGACACAGGTATCTTCCTTCTCTTGGGTAGGAGAAGAAGTTCTTTCACCGATTTTAGACGGTTGCTGCACCTCTTAATTCATCGATGCAACTTGTTTCAGAGGTTTTCTATAACATGCAAGTCTGGACGCTGAGCAGGCCACCCCATTCTCATCATAACAATCCATTTGGATTTCGCAACATGACAAGTGGCATTGTCATTCTGGAAATAACAATGGTCCAGCCTGTAAAAAATTGCCACAGCGTAAAAAGCACATTGTTGTCTAGAATAGTGGAGTAGGAGTCAATGTTGAGCTTATAATGAATTGGGATCAAGTCCGTACCACGAGAAATATCCCCAGACCATAATTCCACCGCGGACAAACTTTACTATAGGCACAATGAAACTTGGCAAAAGCGTTCTCCATGCATACTCCAAACTCAGACTCTGCTATCCGACTGGTAGATATTGAACCTTGATTCATCACTCCAGAGAACCTGTTTCCACTGACTCTACGGCCCAATTTCCACATGCCTTGCATCACCTCAACTGAGCAGCGCGGTTGAATTCTGTAATCAAAGGCTTATGAGCGGCAGCACAACTATGGAAACCAAGCAAGTGTGTTTCCTTGCTACTGGTATTTATTGAAACAATGCCACCAATAATCATCACTCACTTTCCACTTCTTAATTATAAAAGCTATTATCAATTTTGAAATATTTAACTCACTAGATATGTCTCTTAAGGATCAATCATTTCTATGATATCCAACAATTACGTCTTTCTCGAAGTCAGACAGCTCTGCATTTCGTGACATCTTGCATACGACTAATGCCAATACTGTTTCCTACACGATATTTAAGTGTATAGAAGGCGTGATGTAGATCAGTACCGCTGATATCCTCATTTGCACGGATGTCCAAACAAATAATTACTGGTAGATAGTGCACACACTCACACACACACACATATTTATATATATATATATAATGAAAAACTCAATCATAAAAAATAAATAAACTCGAATGGGTAGGAAAAGATAAAAGGAAGCATTAATGGAAAGTATTTTTTCAGGTTGTTTTTAAACTGACCGAAAAATACGAGTAAGAAAGAGGAAAACTCTTTAATGAAATAATTCAACCTTTTTGCAGACAAAATGTTTTTAAACAGATTCAAATAATACTATAAAATATATAAAACAAGTCATATTAAAAAATAGATTGAAGTAGTTAAACATGAATAACTGATCAAGTGTGAATCTTTCAGTACAAATATAATGTAATGAGCTATTCAATAACTAATATAAAAAAGGTAAATATAATTTTCTTTCCTAGCTGAAAAATTTATATATTTTATTAGATAATATATATTCAATTTTTTTTAAAATTTAAATATTCATGATCACAATTCAAAAGAATAAACTTTGTATAGATTATGACGAAGTAAAAAAAAAAAGGTTTAAAACTACACATAATAAAAACCACAAGAAATGCGGCTTGTTTTTTTCCTTAAAATATTTTTTTAAGTCATGTGACAGAAAATGAGATATATTTTTAAAGAATGATGTTTTTGGCAAATCTTTCTTTTTGTTAATAGAATATTAACTAAAAAAATGATATAGATGAACTAGGAAACTTATTGAATAAAAATTTATTTTTCATTCACAATAGTGAAAATTATTATTAATGCCCCAGATGATATGAGCACTAGATGATTCATTTGTTTCCAAATGACCATATTTAGAACATAGTGAATTTCAAGAAATAAATATAATGTGTAAAGAAAAAAAATCAGATGCATTAAGAATTAAATAAGCATCACAAAAGTTAATGTTCATTAGTAAATTTTATTTAATGAATAAAACTTTAAATTTATTCAGGAGGAAAAAAAATATAAATAAAAATGAAGGGGGCACTAGTGGGAATCCAGAAACTTTTGGAGCAGCATTAGTTAAATATAATTTCCCTTTACCTAGTTTTATGAAAATAAATTTAAAAAATATTGAAATGAATACTTTACCTGTGAAATACAGTGCAATGTGTAATTAAATGTGTGAATGATAGATTGGCTTAATCTAATGAAACATGGGTTTAATATTAATTCCATATCAAAAATAGGAACCTGTAATATGAATCAAACAATTAAGACACAAGATGAAAAAAATAGCCGAAAATTATAAAAACAAGACATATTTATTTTACATATCATAAATTGAAATAGTTTTTCATTTTCTTCATTTTTTTTTTTCAATTTTCATCATTTCAGGGCTGCATCAAAATGGAAATATATTTTTAAAACATTTTATTAAAAACATTCACTAAGAAAATAAATGGAAGAACTTTCCTTTAAAATAAAAACTTATCTTTCTGGGCGTTTTACAAAACAGAATCGCAAATAAAATATATATAATATATGCTTTATATAAAAGTATATTAATTCAAATGACGACTAAGGGTAATTTGTTTACTGAATCGCCTATTTGCCTTTTCTGTACCCTTTGTAATAGCAGTATTTCAGTTGAAAGAGAGAAACGCGCCTTTCGCCTGTGTTATGTTGTGGTTTACTGTAAAGAAAGAAGTTCTAATATTAATTGATGTTACTTTGAGATACATTGAAAAAAGGTAACTCATGTTTAATATTAAGAAGTTCAATTTCTACTTTCTCATAATTCGTTAACAGTTTTTATGAAATGACATTTATTTGTTTTCGAGTATATTTACGGTTGTAATCTAAATTAGGTGTTGTTATTTGATAAATTTTATCATTGCGAATTTTGATATGAAAAAATTAATTTGCATAGACAAAAACTGCAAAATAAGAAGGTAATTGTTGTACAGCAATTAATAGTTTTGTGTTAGTGAGCGATGAATAGATCTCGAAAATAAACAGATCTCGAATAGGGAACAAAATTTGAATAAAATTTTGATGTTCTGCTTGTTACTGTACAGGGTGCGCCAGACAAACAAATTTTAATATAACTTGATTAAAAATTAATAAATTAACAAAATATAACAAATAATAATAAGAGTAGACTTTTACTGATAAATAAATTTAATTGGTGTCAAAGTGGCCGGCTTTTGCAGTGATGTAGAGGCGCGAACGCTTATTAAAATTTTCAGCAATTGGCCGCAAGTCTTCTACCTTTAATCTATCCCATTCCCACAGAAGACATTTCTTTAGAGCAGTTATTTCCAAACTATTTTGGTCGTGGAACCCCAAAATTTGTTGCCAATGATCGCGGACCCAGAATATTTTTAAATCAACGACTTTTCAAAATTTACTGTCTGATATTAAATGAAATAGTATTTTGAAATTTCAGATTTTATTGAATTAAGCAAAACTCAAAAAAAAATCATTTTAGAAATAATTAATAAAAATACAAAACATAAACTAAAATAAATGGAAAATATTTAATGTGAAGAATGCACCTGCTTCTTTGATTCCAAGATTCTCTTAAAATTGGGCATTAGGTTTGATAACTGAACTCGCATATCTGGTGCAACATCAAGTTTGTTACGATATTTGGTTTTTGTCGCAACATATTTTGAAAACCCAGCTTCACACAAATAAGTGGTTGCAAACGGCAATAGAATTCGTATAGCCTGTTTTGCTAAGTTTGGATATTCATCGAATACATCTGACCAGAATATTATTAATGTAACTTTTCTAAACTTGGCTTCTAATTTTGTATCCGAACTCAATTCAATCAAATTTTCATAATCCATGGAATGAAATCCTTTTGGTTTTTCTTTTATTTTAAAATGATTTTGTACCCAGTAATTATCTTGATTCTCTAGGTTTGGAAAATAATCACTGAATGATTGCAGTAAACTGGACAGATGTGTTTTTATACCAACACGGATTTCCATATCTAAATCCATTTCAGATTCTTCGAGAAAATCCCTAAGCGTCTGGAAACACTCGAAGTTATTTTGCTCCACAGCTGAAATCTAATATTATATTTTCCTTGAAAAGACAACCAATTTATCTTTTGTTTACAATATGTTGTCTTGTTTTCCTTGCAGATCCAAACATAATTCGTTCAATTTTCCAAATATATCAGCAAGGTATGCAAGTGTAGATAGCCAAGACATATTATTTAATATAGATAATTCAAATTTATGGCCAATAAAATAAGCCATCAGTTCCTTTCGAAATTCAAATATTCGCACAAGCATTTTACCACGCGATAACCATCTAACTTCCGTATGAAGAAGTAAAGTGGTGTGAAGACTACCCATATCTCTTCACATGGCTTTGAAAATGCGTGATTGCAATGGTTTACTTTGAATAAAAATTAATAATCTTCACAGCTTCGTCTAGAACAGATTTAAATGTCACCGAAATCCTTTTTGTTACTAATACATATATGTGAAAAATGCAATTAGTACTGTTACAGTTTTTTGCAACATTTTTAATCCGTGCTACAGCCCCTTTCACTTTTCCTGTCATTGCTTTTATTCCATCGCTGCATACTTCAATACATTTTCCCCGGTTAATTTCATGCGTTGATTCCCCAGTTAATTGCATGCATAAGATTATCAATGCAGTTAAATATATTATCCCCCGTGGTGATAATATTCGCATTTTCCCATAAAAGCAAATCTTCAAATTTTTTATTAAAATCATACTGAACGAAAACAAGCAAAATTGCTAATCCAGCAACATCTGTGGACTCATCTAATTGTGATACATAAGAGTTATACGTCTGCAACCGTGAAATAAGTTCTATTTCAATCTCATCGACAATATTGTTAATACGCCTTTTTACAATATTGTTAGAAAGAGACACACTTTCAACTTGTTTACTATACCTTTCGCCCAATACACACGAAACGATATCTTGAATACAAGGTTTAATAAGTGATTCACCAATAACATGCGCTTCGCCTGCTAGAGCAATATGGTAAGATACTTTATATGACACTTCAGTTATCTTTTGATTATCTGTTTTGAATTTTTTTATCATAAAACTCTTGCTTTAATTATGGCTTTCATTGGTGATTTTGGTGGTTGGGTGATTTTTTTTCCAAATGCCTCAGTAGTTTTGCTGGTGCTAAGGAGCTGTTTGCCAATATTTTGTTGAAAAGCAAACAAACCGCATCTGGAGCCTCCTCGTCACCAGTACTAGTAAATCCAAACGACAGGTAACTAGTATCATATTTACGTCTTTTCGTTGATGCCACCTGTCCAAAATTGGAAGATGGTAGAGTTGGAAGATGAGACTGTAGCTGTACGGAATTAGGAGTTGATGGCATTGCGGGTTCCAGAATGCCTCTATCTGTAGATTCCGCGATTTCTGCATTGCTACTAACAACGTCAGTTATCTTTAACGACCCATTTTCTAACCAACGATCCATTATAAGGGCAATTTTTATGTTTTAGATATTACGGTCTTTCTTTTGATATTGAAACTTTGTTTACGATATGAATTACAGTTACCGTTAATAATACAAGGGCACATTAGCATTGGCGCAAATGGATGGTTAACCGACTTTGTTTACAAATAAACTAGCCCTCCTGCCAGTCTTCCGGTGTATCCTTCCGCCCATGTATTTCTACTGGAAATGGTGTGAAAAGGCTCCGTCTTTGTTTAGGTTTTTTCAATAATCCACATTTTTTTATTTCTTTATAAATTAAATCATTTATTTATTTTAAATTTTATTTTTTTATGTAAATCATTTAAGAATATGCAATGCAAACAAGTGATGAAAACAAATAATATGATGAAGAATGAGAAGATGAATATGAGAAATATGATGAAAACAAATAAAAACGTATTTTGCATGGATCAACTGGTGCGGTTATAAGAAGCCAAGCGACATAGACAATCGCCAAAGTAGTAACCCGGAAAAGAAGTTTGGAATATGCCACTATGGTCATCTATTGGTAGGATCGGAAGTTTGATACAGGTATATTGCACAAAAAAAATTACATAAATTTTGGGGGGCGATTGTAAACTTTCCGAGGAAAATGTGAATATATTAAACACCATTCTTATTTCTTTTTAATCAAATAAAATTTGTCACGCGGAACCCCTACATTTTTTCGTGGAACACTGGAGGAATATTGGGATTCCACTGCTTAGAGTCCTTTGGGAACCACTGCTTTAGAGTCCTATCTTTAGTGTTGTTTAGTGCAAGCCTTAGACTTCAAAATGAACCATAAACTTTAATCATGGGATTGAGATTCGGCGAGTATTGTGCCCATTCTCTAGAAGACCAGAAAATTTTCCTTCCACCACTCTTCTGTTTTTTTAGCCTTGTGAGCTGATGCAGAGTCTTGTTGAAACTCCCATTTTACATTTCCGAAGTGCGTTTTGGCTCACGGAAATATAACAGCTTCTAGAATGCCCCACTGGTACACTTTTTGAATTATTTTAGCTCCCTCATTCATAAAAAATTAGATATGTTTTGCAGATTTCGCAAATTCTGCCTCAGACCATGACCAACTTTGGATTTTTGCGATGTTCAACAACTGCTGAAGTGCTTGGTGCGTCTACAGACCAAATCCTATAGTTCTGGGAGTTACGGAATTTTGGACGGTAAAGAGCTTCTCATTAGTGAAATTAATCTCTCTCAGTTCTGATATGTGGCCCGTTTCAAAAGTATTGGCGTCTTTCGAGCCACACGAGTTTGTTTTTTTTCAGTGAGAAACTGAAATTTCTGGAACTTGTAAGGCTTCAGTCCAAGCTCTGATTTTGCCATTCATTGCTCTAATCGGTCCCTTATTTCTAGTTCACGAGCTATCTTTCTCGTGGAAACCTTCGAATTTCATTGAACTCGCTTTTTGATGACCAACGGCTACTGAAAATGTTGACCATACGTTTTAGTTCACTTCCTGGACTTTGACCATCATTGCCAAGCTCTTTGAAATGACAGATTGCATCAGACACTGTTTGCCGAGGCACACATTAAGCAAACGAATGATTTCATATTGTTCGTTTTCCAACTTTAAATTAGCATATCTTTTGCTTGGCATTGCAAAAAAGCCAAAAATCAGTACATAAACTAAAAGATACATTATAAAATATGTTACAACTAAAGTGGTAAACAAAAAAAAAAATGAATAAAAATTTAAAAAAAATTAATTAACTTCTTTCCTATGATGTAATAACTTTGTCCGAGTTTTTGTGCCGCACCCTGTATAAAAATGATGACTGTCAGCGGGCTTGTAAAATGCCATAAGTCACAACACAACAGAACAACTATATAAAAATAATAAAACGGCATGGTAACGGGAAAATAGTACATAGAGTACTTCCAAATTTTCATTTTTTGAAATACTAAAATCAAAGCTTTAAAAATATTAATTGTTTAAATTTAAACACTGGTAATAAAAATCACAAATAAAATATCCTTACATTTTCTTTATCGTGATGTATTGCTACATTTGCAAGGATATCAACAGGGCTTATAACAGGAAGCATTGTTAAATTTCGGTATTCCAGTACCTCGCATTTAACACCAGACGATATCTAGAAAAACAGATATATATTCTATTAGGATAAAGTATTAAAATGCAATTTAATTTAGTAATTACACATTAAGAAATATCTTTAAAAAAATTTACCTAATAGAACACAACATTTTAGTTCATATTTTAGATGTACATACGGCACAAGAATAAATTATAAATTGGCATCATGTAATATTCTAGTTTATACACTATTTTTTTTTTATTCGATGGATATTATTGCATAGAAATTTTAAACTTCTGTTAGCATATACTTTTCCAAAAAAAAAAAAAAAAAGCTAATTAGTAAAGGAAAACATTTTTTTGTCTCCCTTTTAAGCCTATAAACATTTGCATTAAAAACTTTTAAAGCAATTGCGAAACAGCATGCTAGAGACAAGTGACCATTAGGAAGCTAAAAATAAGTACTTATATAAGAGAGAGATGTTAGACGTAAAACTTGATACTGATATATTCAACTCAGCAAAATTCAAAGCATGCCTGCATAGCTAGCTATATATGTCTATGTCTCAACATATTTGTATTTTTTCAAACTTCAAAATATGAAAAATTATAGATCAAGTTGCATTTCTGAATTTTTCGGTTAAATATATCTTAATTAAATGTATTTTTCACTTTTATTCATTATGTTATCGCAGTCATTTTGATCAAATAGGAATAGTGCATAATAATTTTAACGTCCAAAAAATTATTTAAAGAGTTTTAGATTTCAATTTGGGAAACGAACAACTTGACACCTTTTAAAGTAAATGTTGAAGAAATATTATACATATAAAGGCTTATGAATCTATTTATGATTTTATAGAGTATTATACTTTATGCTATCCCCTCAATAAATATTAATATGCAATAATTTAAAATATAAATAACTGTAAGGTAACAGGAACAATTACAGGGTGCATAGTGAGAAACTGCAGCAAAAATTACACACTATTTAAACACCTTAACTAAAAAGCAATTACATACCTTTGTACATGCATGCATACCTAAACCCATGTATTTTCTAAGTGTAGGATTTTTCTATTTTATGATTATTTTTATTTTTCTATTTTATGATTATTATTTTTCTATTTTATGCAGTTTTTATTTAAAAATATTTAATCAATTTTAAATTTGCATTTAAAAAAAATTAATATTTTTTTTCTATATTTGCAAAACATTCTCTATAGTCAAATCAATAATATCTTACTTGTTTTGAAAAAACATAAAAATTATCACAAAAATTTAAAAAAAAAACTATCATTACCAAAAAAATTAAACCAGCCTTTATAAGATTAACAATAAAAATCTCAGAACCAATTGAATACTATGACCAAACATTTTGAATCTGGTTTTTATACATGAGGCAACAAATAAGATACGACATGGTTGGGACGGAAAATATAAACTTCCTCCTGTATTAACTCACCACATTTAGCAATCTAGAGAACTTTATTTGCAGACTAATAAAGCTAAAAGGTAAAGTATTCCATAATAGTTACCATCATATGATTGACGAAATTTCTACGAAATTCACAAAACAACAAATGCATGCTCCGATCGAGTTTTTTAGATCACAATTCTTTTTCATAGAAAAGAATAGCAGCTTTTAGAAGTGATCAGATTATAAAAAATCTTATAGTTTCTTATTTCTGTTTTAAACCAGCGGCGGCGGCAGAAGTTCGCCAACGGGGAGACAAGGTAAATCCGATAGGGATGGGGGGGGGGGGCTAACACAATTATCTAATTTTGTTTCAAAATAACTCATAATAGTTAATTTTATATTTAATTAAAGAAAATGAAGCATTATTTAGCTTTTATTGTTCAGATACAGACCTTTCCTCTCATTGTTGAAAATTTGCAAATATATTTAAACACACACACACACACACACACACACACACACACACAAAAAAAAAAAAAAAAAAATTCTAAGTTTCTTTGTTCTGGTCATAAAAGATTGTCAATGTTTGAGTGAATTTTTTTATGAGACTTTTGAGATTTAATTGCATTTATATCTAATTCTAGAAAAAATACGGTTATATTTCATTTTTGAATCTAGTATACAGATTGAAAACACAGCTTGCAACAATAAATTACCCAAATTTGTTGTAGCATGATTATGGAAATATTTAATCGAAGTTTAATGAGGAATTGGTTTTTAATTATTTTAAATTTGGTTCAAATTTGACAGAGTTCTTAATCTTCTGGATCTTTTTTTAAATATAAAACGTGTTGGTTACAACAAAAATAAATTAATCGAACAGATCTACAATAATTTATAAATACCTAATATAGGATAATTATAACATAAGCAAAATAATACTTCACAAAATGAAATGATCAAATCTAAAAGTGCATAAAACGTTTTTTTGGTGAGTTACTTTTCGTGAATAATGCTTCTATTATATATAATTATATGAAAAGTATTAATACATAAGATACTATCGACGAGAGAGAAAACACGAAAAAAATAATTAACTAATTGTAAACTTATTCTTATAAACTACAGAGTGCGGCGAAAAAATTCGGACAAAGTTATTACAACATAGAATAGAAGTTAATCAACTTCTTTTAAATTTTTTTCATTTCTTTTTGTTTACCACTTCAAATATAACACATTTTATAATGTATCTTTTAGTTTATGTACTGGTTTTTGGCCTTTTTACAATGTCAAGCAAAAGATCTGGTATTTTAGTGTTGTTTAAACAAGGGAAACAGTAGTATGAAATCATTCGTTTGCTTAATGTGCCTCGGCAAACAATATCTGATGCAATCTATCGTTTCAAAGAGCTTGGCAATGATGGTCAAAGTTCAGGAAATGAACTAAAACGTATGGCCAACACTTTCAGTAGCTGTAGGTTATCAAAAAGGGAAGTTCAATGAAATTCGAAGGTTTCCATGAGAAAGATCACTCGTGAACTAGAAATAAGGGAGCGATTAGAGCAATGAATGGCAAAATCAGAGCTTGGACTGAAGCCTTAGAAGGTCCAGAAAGTTCAGCTTCTAACTGAAGAAAGCAAACTCGTGCGGCTCGAAAGACGTGGAAAACTTATGAAACGGGCCACATGTCAGCATTGAGAGAAATTTCTTTTCACTAATGAGAAGCTCTTTACCGTCCAAAAGTTCGTAACTCCTAAAACTATAGATCTAATCTGTAGAGTCCAAGCACTTCAGCAATTGTTGAACATCACAAAAATCCAAAGTTGGTCATGGTCTGAGGCGGAATTTGAGAAAGCTGCAAAACATCTCAGATTTTTGTGAATGAGGGAGCTAAAATGATTCAAAAAGTGTACTAGTGGGACATTCTAGAAACTGTTATATTTCCGTGAGCCAAAACGCACTTCGGAAATGTAAAATGGGAGTTTCAACAAGACTCTGCATCAGCTCACAAGGCTAAAAAGACAGAAGAGTGGTGGAAGGCGCATTTTCTGGACGTGATATCATCTGGATAATGGGCAAAATACTTGCCGAATCTCAATCAAATGATTAAAGTGTATGGTCCATTTTGGAGTCTAGAGCTTGCAATAAACGACAAAAAAGTGTGGTCTCTCTAGAACAATGGCTTCGGCGGGAATGGAATAGATAAAAGGAAGATGATTTGCGGCCCATTACTGAAAGTTCCAATAAGCGTTTGCACCTCTGCATCACTGCAAAAGCCAACCACTATGAAACCAATTAAATTTATTTATAGATAAAAGTCTACTGTTATTATTATTTGTTATATTTTGTTAATTTATTTATTTTTAATCAAGTTATATTAAAATGTTTTGTCCGGGTTTTTTTTCCGCACCCTTTATTTTCAATTCTGAAATAAAGAAGAAAAAAATTATCTTTGACAGCGGTACTCTGAAGAATATTAGAGCTCCCATCTTTTTAAGCTAGGAGCTTTAGATGAAATAATTTGCCATGGATTTTTCCTTTTTACCACTCCCTCTTTTAAGACCGGAGACCCCTGATTTTGTTGCACTAATTCAGGATGCTTCATACATGTTTGTCTTTTAGCGTAATAAGTGTCAAAGCATTCTTAAAAAAGCATATATTCAACTTTGTATCAATTGTACCAGAATGACATGGCATGCTAAATGGACAAATATATGCTCTTCTTATGAGGGTATATAAAATAAATGTAGAAACTATATCCAAAAGGTTTTACAAAAGAAACTTTTCAAAAAACTAGAATAATTAATAAAAAAATATTGACTGTTTTAACCAAAACACGATTTTTTTTATTATTTTTTTTTATAGCGGAATCACCTACCTAAAATAATTTTCAAATAAGAGTTGCAATAACGAGCAGGAATTCAGATGTTTCTTATCGGAAACGAATAAGCTTGCGCGCACAAACTAAAATTTACTATAATTCGGACACAAACAATATATAATGCAGAATAGATATGATGATGCTATTGTTTCTTAAGAAGGCTGTAAAAAATATTTTGTAAAGTTATATCTATACATATTTTTTTATGTAATGCTTATAAAAGTATGGAAAATATACAAATTAAACATTGATTTCTCCATGTCAAGTCTAAATGTATACATATACAAGGGGGTTATAATTAAGCTTCCCCTATAAACAGCATCCTAAAACGCAAACGGGTGAACGGATTGTAAAGAAATTTTGTATATAGACTATATATGAGATGCACTCACGAAATTTCAGTGAGGAAAAAATTAATTCCAAAATGTCTACTAGAGGGCGCCTTTTCCGGAAAAAAAAATTTAGCACAATAAAGTCCAGAACGTAATACAAAAAGAAAATATTAACAATCCAGAATAAAAATTAAGAGTAATAAAATGTAAAACCGAAAAAAGCTGTCTGTTCTATTAAAAAAATGTCGAGATTTGCATGCTTGCGAAGAAGAGGAAACTATGCAAAACAGGTTAGGGTATGAAACGTTTGCAGACGTTGTCATGTTTTATGTCGATGTTTCCGGCTGTAATGATGACGGTATCTTTAGTTGAACGTCTGTTATTGGTGAAGCTGCTTTACGAAATAGAGGGGAATGCTTCTGCTGCAGTCCGTGAATTTCGTCGTGTAAAGAACGTACGGCGTGGACAAATAAATCTACTAAAAATATCCGAGCCATGATTAAGAGATTTGAAGCGACGGAGACATTAGTAATTCGACCTGGAAGAGGCCGCACATCTGTCACACCGGTACTTGTTGATACCGTCAAGACAGCTGTTGCTGCACAAACACAGACATCTGAATTTGGAGGCAGTAGAGCGAGTGCATTTTCTCGATAGACAGGCAATTCTTACAGCACCGACCGAAATGTGCTCAGAAACATAATGCACTATGTCCCATACAAGATTTGCCATACCCAAGAGCTGCTTGATAGACGTTGAATGACTTAAAGAACTCCATAACGCTTCATGTGCGAAGCATCACAGCTGATCAGTTACGATCTGCTGTTGAATACACTGTCCACCGACTTGAAATTTTGCTGGTGAATGAGGTTGATCACATGAAGCACCTTTCCCTGCATCGTCCTGGACACGATTAACAAATGCTTTTCTTGTGCAATTTCGTCCTAATCTGTTCTTGTTTCTGCAAACTAAACAGTTTTTTTTTTCCTCCCTCAAACAACGTACTGTTATTTTTTCTTATATAGTTAGATGACAAGGTGATCAGAAACTAGTCAATAAATGTTAATATTGTTTCTGTATTACGTTTTGATCGTTTATTGTGTTAAATTTAATGTTTTTTCCCTAGAAAGGTGCCCTTTGGCGGATATTTTCGAACAATTTTTTTTTCCTTCAAAATTCCGTGAGCGCATCTCGTATATAGTCTATATATTAAATTTCGTTGCAATCCGTTCACCCGTTTGCGTTGTGGGATGCTGCTTATAGGGGAAGTTTAATTATAACTATCCTATATGTGTACATTTAGACTTAAAAACCAATGCATTCTATTCAAAAACAAATAAATCTTGAATTTAAATCCCCTACCTTGACTCTTTGGCACGAGTTCTTATTGTTAAGTGCTTTTTCCTCTCGAAGTTATTGCAAGCTAACATTCCTCCCCAAAGTATAAGTGTTTTCCCCTCAGTGGCATGCACAAATTTTTTCTTAACCCCCTTCGAAAGCAATGACGCGTCTGACTCGCATATTGAATTACTAAATTCTTAATTTTAAATATACAATAAAGCGAAAATATTGAGTAATTGAAAATACAAACATTACTTAAAAACGTCTCAATAACTCTAATAACTTTATATTATTCTAAAAATTAAAATAATAATAACTGCCCCAAATAGTGTCATCTGAGTGCAGGAAGTTAAGTAAATTCGTATGTCAAGGGGTTAATGTTATGTATGAATGTTCTTGAATAATCATTTTATCATCATTTTATAAATGATTCTTGATCATCATTTTATCGAAAGATCATTAAAAAAAATTTAGAAGTGAAATTATATAGTTTTTGCAGTGAATAATTGAAATTAAAAAAATAAAGAAGAATAGAAAATATATATTTTTTGATTGTATATTTATAGTACTGAAGACAGAATTTGAAAACTTTTGGTGCTAATTTATTTAAAAGATTTAGTGTATATTTGGTAAACTCTTTTAGTATTGTTGAAAAGATACGATATCACAAATATTTATATTTGTCGTCAATTGCAATTGGTAATATTTAATTAGTGGAATTATTGTAGCCAAATAAATTACAATATTTTATTGTTAAATAAACTAAATTTATAATTATGCAATTTACTTAGCTGATTTATAGTAAATTCGCATAATTTGGTTATATCTAAGTAACTCTTCTTAGCATTACATATTTTACTGCTAAGAGTGTCGAGATAAAAGAGTGTTTTTTAAATATAATTTAACTATTAACCAGATTTTAGTCAGAACATTATCATAATGGAATGAGTGAAATGAACTTACAAATTGATTATGAGGAAGTAACAATTGGATGAATGAAATAACGATTCTTTTCCGAACTATTAATCGCCCTATTCATGTATAGTAAAAAAGCTTCTATTTTCCTAACAATTCCATTGACAAGTGATCGAAATAATTGATACTATCAAATATTTTCCCCATAAACCATGCTACCATCTAAGCCGAAAAATAAAGAACAGGCGACAAAAATGTGACATCTTATTCACTTACCAGTTTGTTGATTATTCTGCTAAATATAGTGGGAATTATATGCTGAATGGACGTCATTTGAATCAGATGTCTGAAAATCCACGGACTTCGCAACATCAATCGCGTTGAGTTCTTAGACGGCTGACCAATAATTGTGGGCAAAATACGATATCTTATTCACCAGCCATCTTGTCGGTTATACTGCCAAAAGTAGTGCAAATTATAAGCTGAATGAATGAAATCTGAATCAGATGTAGGAAAATCTGCTGACTTAACGACGTCGAATCCCGACAAAAAATATTGGCAAAATGTGACTTCTAATAGACTTGCCACCAATCGATTATTTTGCCAAATGTAGTCAAACCGCTTAAACCATTATTCGGATACTTCGATTGTTTACAGGATACTAACTTTAAGATGGCTTTTAAATTATCATATTCGCTAATTCCCAACTCTTCGTAACCGTCTTAAAGTGGTGAAAACTTTTGCCGACGAGATTCTCAATCTCTCGCCGACGGGTGGGTGGGTGAAGGAATTGCCGACATTGGGGCAATTGTCCCCTTCCCCCGCTAACGCCGCCTCTGTTTTAAACGTTTTGCATTTCGAAAATTTAATAAAAACTTGCTTTTATCGTATACGCAAAAATAAATAAAATCGTCTTACTTTATCTTAAAGAAAATTACACAAAAACGTGATTTTATTCTAAACGAAGAAATGAAAATAATTAAACGATTCCTAGTTTTCATAAATAAAGAAAACAAATTCATGAAGTTGAAAAGACGCTAGTTCTGTAGGAAGAAGCAAAATGAAAATTAAAAATTTCAGTATATCATATTGCTTTAAAATTTAACAACATTCATCAGGTAAAGAATCTTATTCAATGAATTGCTTTAAAGTTTTTAAGTAATTTAAAGCAAATAATGCATTTTTTTTATCAGGACGCTCATAGTTGTAAAATCACATAACTCAACGATTCGTCGAAACAATGATATTGATTAGAATTTCATTACAATAAAAACAATCGTACATACAATCACACATACAAAACTAGTTTTTCAAAAATTACTAAATTTAAAGAAAAAAAATGCCTTCATTAAATCGTAATTGGTATCACTAAAAAGATCGATTTAAAACGTTCAAAACGCCGTAAAAATAATTTTTGTGTAATAACATACTTTGATGCTATGGCAAATTGTTTTTATTGTTTTTGTTAAAATTGTTTGAATTGTTAAAATTGTTTTTATTTTTTAAATAAACTTCTAATTAAGATTTTTAAAAATCTGTTCTTGGTAGTCTCTAATACTTAAGAAGCAACTTCCCACCAAATTTCATGCTCCTAATGTCAATGATTTATGCTGCACATTGCTTTGCCAATCAGAGCAAATCTTTTCATGCATTGCGAGATTTCACTATACAACAATTTTTTTTTAATTCTAAGAGTTAAGAAAGAGAAAAGAAGAAAATTGTTAAAAATGATAGAATTTGAATACAGAAGAATAATAATTTTGAAAAACGTTTCTTTTATTCCTTTAAAAAATCTCAAGTACAAGATCTAGCATCTTATTTTTATATATAAATTGAAATTTGACGAGATTGATCTAATAAATAATAATTTTCGAATGGAATGGGTCAATAAAAATACTGTGAAAGAAATCTCAATCACTGAACATTTATGGCTTCAAGTTAAAATTTCCAAATACTGGATTTTGCGCAATCGACTAACGTAACTACATACCATAATGAAATACAATTCAATATAATACAAAAATAATGCCTTAAATAGTTTATTCAAGGGATTACTCTAAAACAATATATTAAAGGGAAAGATGACAATGTGTAACATCTAAAGAGGCTTCACTAAGAGTGTTTTTAGAGCAGATTCTCTCATATTTAATACTAGCCGCCTTTGGCGACCAGCTGGTTCGCCAATTTTAATGTTCGTTTAAATTTTAATAATTAAATATTTTACGCAATTCCTACTTTAATAGATTCTTCATCAAAATATTTTAAAACTTCAAACTTTGATAGTCATATAATTCACTCATAATATTATAAAAGCCTTCAGTTATAACGTAATACGTATCTCTCTAATTTTCTGTTAGCTCCCATAGAATTTATGCTTTAAATTAAAGTGGATAAAATTAATCTGCAATTAATATAATAATAATTTTTACTGAAACAAAGCATTTTTTTATAATATGATTACTGATAACAGAGTCAATGAACGTTTAAACTTTATGGGCACTAAAGAATATCTTTCTTCATTTATGTAATATCTCAAGAATTACTCAACAAAATTTTCTCAGATTCATCATGAACAGATCGATTAATTAACAATGCTTAGTTTTAAATGCATCAAACACTAAGAAAATAAAATGAATCGTTTAAAATAATCGGTCGAAAACAGGTTTAAAAAAACTACTTAAAAAACGATGCACTTAAAACTATAAGCATATATAAAAAATATATAACTAACATAAATACAATTTAATTACAAAAGCATGCAACTAACCTAAAAATAATTTAAATCAAGAATCATCCGTAATATTAATCATCCGTAATATCCGTAATTTAAATCAATATTGTCAACAATCAGAACACAATACGCATGCGTGAATTTTCAACGCCAGTTACGGTAACGCAAATGCGTGAATTTTTCTACGCCAGTTGGGGTAACGCTATGCAGATTAGACAATTTTAATTTCCTTTATTCTGTGTTATTTTAATTCAAAAGTACTTCAGAATGAATCTGAAAGATCGATTAATTAACAATGTTTAATTTTAAATGCATAAAACATTAAGAAAATAAACAGAATCGTTTGAAATAATCGGCCGAAAAATGTTTTACCCTTGCCTCATTACTGTTGGGGGAAAAAACTGAAGCCTTACTCATTTGGCGGTGGGGAAAATAGACGATTTTTTTAGCGGGAAAGTTAGTTTTTAATTAATAATTAAAATTCTAATTAAAAATTCAAAAAAAGGGGCCCCAGGTGCACATTTCCGACCTTTAAGATATACATGTACCAAATTTTGTAGCTGTCGGTCAAATGACCTGACCTGTAGAGCGCCAACACACACTGAGCTTTATTTATAAGTATAGATATCTCTTTGGCACACCAAATCCATCCTGCTGTATTCTTATTTTTTGTTGATAGGATCAATCCACCCATTCTTCTTTAACAACGAGTAAAAGGTTAAATATACACTTATGAAACAATATTTAAATAAATTTGTCAATATTTAAAACATTAAAAATCAGAGTTCGAACATTTATTGAATCGCAACAAGCATGACACAGTACGTATTTCGTACTGCCCCTCGGAATAACTATTCCAGTATTTCAATAAACGGCGCTGCAAATTGTTGAAGAAAGGAGTGAGAAATGAAGTTCATTAAGTGCTCTCTTTTATTGGCAGATATGAGGCACTATATTTTGTTACTGTTTATTTTATATTTATATACTGGCAATATATTTTGCTACTCCTAGATCTATTTCACTTTGGATTCCTTCTTCGAATTCTTACATTTTATTGGTTATTTTTCTTGATATATCCGATAAACAAAGCTTTAAATCATGCTATCGATTTTCGATATTTATAAATCATGCTTTCGAAATATGCAAACAGAATTAAGGATGTTAAATGACATGAAAAATCGGAAATACTTTTATATTTTAATAACATTTTAGGTGCTAAAAATAATTAGCTCAAATGTTTTTATAATGGTATAGGATATTTCAAAACAAGAAATATCATTGCATATGAAGGCAGCACTACCGCTGAACTCTTCCACAAATATTTGATATTTTTGTTCAGACAAAGCCAGAAGGAGACAGTGATGAAAATCGCTGTCATACTTTATGCCAACAATAGAGAAGTGGTGAGTAAATAGTAAACTTACTTCGGCTTTTACCTTTGAAATCCACTTAATATATGAGCATGAAGGATTAATGAAAGAGAGAACTGAAAACTCTTGAATCAATGGTGCTTCATCATCAAATTCAAAATGAAAGAATTTTGGAGAACAGCCTTGAAAAAAAATTAAAAAGTTATGAGTAAAAAAGAGACATAAAATTTTATAGAAATATTTTCTTCATCTAAAATAGAGGACCCATAAATTGATAGGTTTAAAAAAAGTTAGTAGTCCTCAAAAAGTCAAGCTAAATAAAATCATTGGTTCATGTATGATTTAACTAATATAAAATTCTTTTATAACTATTCCAAAATAATGAAATGTGCAAAACAAAAGAAAAAAACTATATAATTTATTTTAATATCAGATATTATTTTAAAAATCGCATCAATGTTTTTTTCAATGATGACAAAAAACAAATGAACTATTTAATAAGAACATATTAGTGCCAGACCTATTTTATTACAAGTTATAAAAATTCTTTAAAATAATTAGTTTAAAGTTTCTACAATCAAATTTGTGAAACACTTGAAGACTAAAATTGATTTAAAAATATTATTGAAATTTATCTCTAATATGATTTCATTTGTCAATAAAAAAAAATAGCATAATTACAAACATATTGGCAAGTCATTCACTGCTGCCAAAGACATGAATTTATCAGAAGCTTCCTAAAATAGTTGCTGAATTAAGATAGGAATTATTCCGGTTTTCCGAGTATGCTTTCTTCAATTTTTGGAAGAACTCTTGCTATTTTATTTATAATTTTCAAACAGTTACAAATATTTTTTATGAAATACATCCAAGCTTAATTAGCAAAAACAATAGATGTAATATGAAGGAATCGCATATTCAAGATGTTTTGGCACCTATAGTATTTATTATGAAGCCATTCCTTGATTTTTTCCCCCTCCAGATATAATGCTTACACAGAAAAGATATAAAATTTTAGATTACCTTAATTTAGTTTATCCATATTAACATCCTGATTTGAAGAAACGCGTTATCTTTTTTCTTACAGACATAGTGACTTTAGATTACTATCGCATGATATTCTAGTCGCCAACCCTCCAACAAACTTCCTACTTATACCAGTAATTTCAAAAATCCGTTAGGATCTTGGTTACAGATTTCTAAAAGAATTCATAGCTCTGGTTTTTATTCAAAAAAATTCAACGCACGATTTCACTTCAGAACTTGTCCAGAGTTTTACAACTACTTTTTTGTTCATTTTGTGCAGGTGCAAGGAAAACACGCGTCTCAAAGCAAAGAAAAATTTATAATCCAAATGTATTATATTATTCACATACTTAGCCAAATATATGCATTAAGAATAATTTTTAACAACCAAAATCATATTTAAAGTCGTACAAAAATAGTAAAGTCGTCTTAAAAAATAATTTTCATGATTTCCAAAAATTTATTAAAATACTGAATAATAAATTTACGGGAAAAATCAATATGTATTCTTCTTAAATATTTATTATGAAAAATTAATTTTCGTTCTTGCGAATGCTTGAATCCATGTACCGGTATCAAAATTAAAGGAAATCTTCATTTTTGTGCAATATTATATATAAGCATTATTTTATGTGAAACAGGATGCAGTTTTGAAAACAGTGAAAAGACTTTTTACATTTTTAAATTCTTTTTAATCCATCGGGAAAGCATAATTATTTACAAGCAGAGACGCGGACATGGCACGTCCGCCAGAGCGCGTTGCAAAAGCAGAAGTGGGGAAGAAGAGAGAAATAAATTATCCCTCGTCTTATATAACATGAGATATGGATAGGGAAGTCTCACAGTGCCAATATATTATTAAGATTCTAATAGGGATTTTTGACGCATGTCAATCACATGTAAAGGAAACACAGGGATCTTTTTAAAAGAATGTGCTTATTGGACTTTTTTAACCCTTCAAGCGGAGCGGGAGAATGTGTCAGCGTTTAGTCGATTCAGCAATTTTATAAAGCTTCTCTTGAATTAATTAAGTAAAGAAAGTGGAATTGGATCACGAAATAAGAGAATATTTTAGAATTAGTTAATAAGTTACTATGGGCTAAATTAAGATAAAACCTTGGAAATTAATTAAATTGAAATTAGAGTTTAAAATATCATCACAATTTTCCCCCCACCGTAAGACTTGGAAGTGCATCAGGACCTTTGACACACAGCCATACCTTACAGTTGTGTTCAAGTAAGAAAAATTAAAAATTAAAGGCATATTAAAAGTGATACCCAAGTTTCCCTTACCTTCACATTATATAAACATTAATACAGAAATTCCATTCATCATATTATATTAGAAATATGAAAAGAATTATTTTTGTGAAAATAATACATAAAAATCTTAATAATAAACAGTAATAACAAAATATTAAAATTTAACTGATATAGAGCACAAAGTCATTTTGGCCATTTTTTTGTAGAAACTCGGCTATTGAATTTAAATTAATGAAAACAGTCTATGGTATATTTGCCTATATTATCTTAAATGTTAGGAAATCTGACTCAACAAGATTATTAAATTAGAAATAAAGTATTAAATGCAATATCAATATTATTATGATTTGACCGAATTGAAATATCAGCATAGTTATGATTTTAAATTAAGTATTTTAGCTGGAAATAAAAACACATGATTCAAAACTTCGGGTAAAAACTTGGATATGAAAATAATACTTGCAAAATTGAAATATTTCATATTAAACACTTTCAACTGAAACCATAAATATAAGATTGAAAATATCTAATGAAAATCTTGGAAATGAAAATAATACTTGTAAAATTTGAATGGTTTTATGTAAAACTTTTGGAAATGTAAATAAATGTAAGATTCATGTATTTCAAATAAATAATTTGAAAATAATAATAATAATTGCAAAATTCAAAAATATCAAACAAAACACTTGTGAATGAATGTAACTAACACAAGATTCAAAATACTCTTAAAATATTTGGTGAAAAAATAAGTAATATAAAAAATATTTGTATTTTGAAAAAACAAGAATTTGGACACAGTGATAATAGAGGGCAGCTCAATAACTGTCAGGGGTGTAAAAATTTTCCCCTGAGGTATTCACTACATTTGTCTAATTTCCATGTGCCATTAATTATTAAGTATATAAGAATCTTGGTTTGTTACTTTTTTCGTTCAGAAAGTCTGTATGCATAATTTTTTAAAAATCTTTGAGTTAGATAAATTTAATTAAATTGGGGAAAAAATTTCTTAGTTATTAATAGCATGCACATAAATTTCAAATTCAACAAATTATAATATTATGAATAAATTTTAAATAATTGATATGAAAAAATTTAAAAGCTCACTATTTTAAACTAAAACTCATGATATTTTGAGTAATAATATAAAAAGATTATTTGCAATTGTATTATAATAAAAAAATGCAATTTAAAATCAAATCAAAAGTACAGAATATAAATTTTGAATTTCATTCGTTGAGTCAGCTGATGGATTTTTTTTAAAACACTGATCACTTTTTGAAGAATAATCACTTTTTTAATTAATCACGAAATGCAAATTTTGAGCACTGGAACTGGAAACTACGGCAGGTGACGGTAAGCTATTTTTATATTGAGATAATAATATAACACACAAGTGGTATTTTCGAAATCCGGTTGATTCAATTTAGCGCTGGAGACCACTGGCGAGTAAAGCAGGCGATTATTATTGTGGTGATGATATAATAAGGAAATGACGTTGGGATCGTTATTATTCAGCACAGGTGAGGAGCCAGAAAATTTTTTATGTTGACAAAGAGCCCCAACTTCTTGAAGATATAAGGAGCACTCATATGACGATATGGAGCACAAACACAAGGACATCTATTGAACAACAAAGCTGGAATGTCGGATGAGGTCACAAATTACGGAAGACACGGTACATCAGGGGATATTGCATCGGTTGGTATGGAAAGATGCAACGAAGCTATGCCACGGGAGACTGCAGACGGTTGGCCATGACGAACCACGGCCACGGAGACACAGGAAAGAGCTGGCCGCAACGAAGAGCGTCGGCGAAGAGCTATTGCATGATTTATTTTGCTTTCAAGCGGAATTAATTTTAATTAATTTGACATTTTTTCACAGGCAACTATCCGTGTCGACTCTGTAATATGTAAGCATTATTTTATGTGAAACAGGATGCAGTTTTGAAGACAGTGAAAAGACTTTTTACATTTTTTAATTCTTTTTAATCCATCGGGGAAGCATAATTATTTACAAGCAGAGACGCGGACATGGCACGTCCGTCACAGCGCGTTGCAAAAGCAGAAGTGGGGAAGAAGAGAGAAATAAATTATCCCTCGTCTTATATAACATGAGATATGGACAGGGAAAATACTTTCTCACAGTGCTAATATATTATTAAGATTCTGATAGGGATTTCTGACGCATGTCAATCACATGTAAAGGAAACACAGGGATCTTTTTTAAAAGAATGTGCTTATTGGACATTTTTTACCCCTTCAAGCGGAGCGTGAGAATGTGTCGGCGTTCAGTCGATTCAGCAATTTTATAAAGCTTCTCTTGAATTAATTAAGTAGAGAAAGTGGAATTGGATCACGAAATAAGAGAATATTTTAGAATGAAATTACTATGGGCTAAATTAAGATAAAATCTTGGAAATTAATTAAATTGAAATTAGAGTTTAAAATATCATGACACACACACATTATATATATATAGTTTTGAGAAACTCTTTTCTGAATTACTCATTTATAAAGTACCCTGCTTTGTCTAGACAACACAATCAAGTGACAAATGCGTAAATTAGAAACCTTTGGTTTTCTTTCAAGTCACAGTTGCTGAATGCCTGGATTCCGGTGAACGAAAAGCAGTCTGTTGTCCTTGCAGCCAAATCAAAACAATGCCCATTGTTATGATACAATTAGACAATTGCAAAATGGTAGAACCGTTCCGAGTTCATTTATGACAAATGTTTCATATAAAAATAATCTAATATCTAGAATCACCTCTCTCAAATCAGGTGCCATACACTTCGCTGATAATTTCAGCAGTTTTCAATCAACAGGTATAAAAGTTGCAACATATAAAATTTTTTGCATGTTTCTAAATACACTTATGTAAAATAAAATACAATTAGCAGTAAATAATTAACCGATTATTATATGCATTTAATATTGAATTATTTAGTGAAAATTTATTTTAGTTAAAAATTAATTATATGGACCCTCTATTTACATCTGTTTACATTAATTGTTGTAATAATATTTCATCACTGCCTTTTATCATCTGATTTGTATGTATATACAAAGAACAAATAAAAATGAAAGAGTAATAATATTTTGGGTAATATCGTACCTGATTTTCCAAAATAATTATAAAAAATTATTTTCGCAACTTCAAAAGAAACTGTAGCTTGAAACACTGGTACAAGAACTGGGTCAAAACAAGAATCTATGGACATACAAGCTGCCAAGGCAAGAGGTGACAAATAAGGGTTTTCCTTTTCCAAAATACCATCATCGTCACTTAAATAAATAAATAAATACAAACATTAGAGAAAAAAGATACACACTGAAATAAAAAGAAAAATTACTTAAAATAATGATGCATTTTTAATAGTTTATTTGAACATAAATGTAAATTATATTGATAGGTCAAATAATATCCTTGTGTTTATGTAATTTTATTATTTGTAATTATTGTTTTCATTTAATTATTTTATTTGTATTTTTTTATTCTTTGTATAGTTATTCATAAAATTAATATTAATTAATACTGAACACAGATGGCGCAGTGTGCTCTAAACCATATGTAAATTTGGAATGTGGGTACAGAGCGCTTAAGCACCCTTTATTGTAAACACTTCAACTAGAGTATTGATGTGAAACTGGTGCAAGTAGGCACAGCTCGCTCTTCGTTAGCGACAATTTCTACATTTAAATATATACCTATATTATGTGTTACCTGTTATATGTGTGATCATCGTCCATGTGTGCTGTTATATATGTGTGTGTGCGAAAATAAGAAAATAAGTAAGAAAACGACAAGAAAACATCTTTCCTTGGATTAAACACACACACCCAGCTACATATTGGAGGCACCGACGAGATGTCAACATGAGAAACAGATAAGTTTCTTTCATTTATTCCTTATTATTGATTATTAGTTTTTGATGTTTTAAAGAGAAGAACATCTGATGAATTAGATTAATAAGAATTTATCTCGAATTTCGAGCGAACTTAATTTTTCTTTAGTTTCGGTTTCGTTTCGCAAACGATTTGTTCTTTGATTTCATTTCAACATGGACGATCCGAAAAAATATAATTAACACATAACGTAAATTAGAGTCGCAAGAGGCAAGATTAAGGCCTCTTTTAGTAGATTGGAAAATACTGTAGACGAATTAGAATCAAAGAATGAAATAGTGATTCGTTTACAGATTAGAAGAACTTTTGAAAGAATGCGAAAGATTGGATTCAGAATTAACTCTTGAGGATTCTGAAATCGATGAATTCGAAAATAGATATTTTTCCTTGAAATTAAAGTTTCAAAATAAAATTGATATTTTTAATACATCTCAATCTACTTCTACTGAAACACAGAATTCTTCAGTCTAATTCGAATTTTGGTTTAACAAAACTTAGTATTCTCGAATTGCGAGCGAATTTAATTTTTCTTCGGTTTCGGTTTTCTGGTAAATTTGAAGATAGGATGATCTTTAAGGATTTATTTGTATACACAGTTCATTCGCAAATTTCACTAAGCAACAGTCAAAAATTTCAATATTTACAGGTTTGCTGTCTGATGAACCCGCTTCTTTGATTAAACACATACAGTTATCCAACGACTCCTATGAAGAAGCATGGGGAAAATTAATGGACAAGTATGATAAAAAGAGGAAAATTATTCAAGCATTAATTAAAAAACTTTTAGAACAAAAAGGCATCTATCAAGCCAATTCAACGAATTTGAGAAATATAGTTGATACGAGTGATGAGGTTTTGAGAGGGTTAAAATCTTTAGAAGAGGCATCTAGTAGAGACCCATGGCTGATTCATTTGTTACTGCAAAAATTAGATCCTGAAACAAGAAGACTTTAGTCCGTGAAAACTTCAGAAATAGAATTTAATACGTAGGAAGAATTCTTGGAGTTTTTAATTACCAAATGTTCATCTCTTGAATCAATGGTTTATAATAAATTTGATACTAAAATTCCTATTTAGTCTAATTTTGTCGCATGTAAAAATAACCAAAGAAATAAGACCGATAAAAATTGTTTGAAATGTTCGTGAATGCTTAAATTGTTTATGTGTATTAAATTTAGAAATATGAATTTGAATGCTCGGAAGAATTTTGTAAAACGAAACTATCTTTGCTTTTTATGTTTGAATTCGCATAAATATAAAGAATGCCCAAATAATCATTTAAAATGTACCATGTGCCAAGGAAAACATCATTCACTGTTGCATGAAGATGTTAAAAATAATAGTGCATGTGTTTCAAATCCCAAACCTAATGATAAACAAACATCAAACCACCCCTCTGAAGGCAATACATGTCAAAGGGGAGAAATGCAATGCACTAAATCAGCGGCACCTCAAAGGCCCGTTAGTTCTAGTACGTCTATGAACAATTCCAAATTTATATCATTCCTTCCCAAGGCAAAGGTTTTACTGTATAATAGTGAGGGTGATTCTTTTTTATTCAGAGCTTTGCTAGATAGTGGTTCGGAATCCAGTTTTGTAAGTGAGAATGTAATAAGCACTTTAGGATTAAAAAGAAAGAATGCTAGAGAGTCTCTAAATGGTATAAGTGGGGTTCAAGCAGGAACTACACGTGGCTTAGTTAATTTAAAAATTGGGTCAAGATTTCACGAAGAATGTTTGACAGTTAATGCTTGTATTTTAAATAAGGTTACTTCTCGAATTCCAGTTGAGAATATTAACATCAAAGAATTAGATTATTTGAAGGGGATCCCTCTGTCAGATGAAGATTTTTCAAGGCCATCAGAATGTGATATTATTTTAGGCTCTGATTGCTTTTTCTCAATCCTTCGAAATGGAAAAATTAGTGGCTCTGAAGGATAAGCAATTGCGCAAAGCACAATATTTGGTTGGGTTGTCGCAGCTCAGAATAGAAGGGATTATATTTCATCATCGTACACGCACATTCCGTGGAAAATGATTGCAACATTGATTCTGTTTTGCAAATGGAAGAGTTGCAGGTTAAAAAGTTTATTTTGTCAGAAGAAGAAGAATTTTGTGAAAATCATTTTAAATCGACTTACAGAATAAATGATGACAGTCGATTTGTGGTAAGATTACCTGTTCATTTAGGACATTAATCAGTTAGGAGATACAAAGGGAATGGCTGTTTCTAGGCTTCTACCAATGGAAAAGAAATTTAAATTTGACTCAGAATTTGAAATGCAATTCAAGAGTTTTATGAGTGAATATGAAGAATTGGGGCATATGTCATCTAATAAAGATTTTGATTCTTCTAAACCGGAATACTATCTCCCCATCATGCTGTGCAAAAAAAAAAAAAAAAAAAAAAAAAAAAGTATTACAACCTCAAACTTCGAGTTGTGTTTGAGGGATCCTGCAAACTGCCTAACTTTAATTCGTTGAATTCAGTTTTTAAGCATAGGAAAAATATTGCAACCAGATATTTTTACTATTCTTGACAGATTCGGACTAAATAAAATTGCTTTCACTTCCGATATAAAGTAAATGTATAGACAAATTTTAATTGATCCAGAAGATCAAAATTTGCAAAAAGATAGTATGGAGAAATTCACCTGATTCCACTATTAAGGAATACAGACTTTCTACTGTAACTTATGGAACTTTATCCGCTCCATTTTTAGCTACTAGATATTTATTATCAAATAGGCTTGAATTATCAAATTATAAAACCTGAAATATCTAAAATAATTCAAAATTCCTTTTATATAGATGATTTGATGACTGGAGCAAAATCTAATAAAGAAGCAATCATGTTAATCCAAAAATTGTCGGAAATTTTAGATGTCCAAGGATTTCACTTAAAGAAAGTGGCATTCCAATTCTCCATGTCTTAAATAATTTAACTGCAAGTCTAAGTGGTAATGAATCCAATGTGAAAATTTATCCCGAAAACTGTTCTAAAACTCTTGGACTTATTTGGGACTCTTCTACTAATTGCTTTGTTTTTAAAATTGACTTTAACTTTGAGAATGAAATCACCAAAGGATCTTTTCTATCGCAATCAACAAGACTATTTGATCCTTTGGGTTTTCTTTCACCTTAGTGGCGTAAATTCAAAAAGGAATTTCATCAAATGTGTCATATTTCTATTCCGAGATGGCTGCTAATTACAGAAAAGGAAAATTACTCTTCATGGCTTTTCAGATGCACCGGAATCAGCATACACCTTTGTAATTTATACGGTTCACCGAACTGATAATGGTGTTACTAAAGTCACTATTTTAGCAGCTAAAAGCAAAGTAGCTCCGCTAAAGCCATTCCACGGCTAGAGTTAAATGGAGTTTCTTGTTAGCACAATTATTATCAGTTTTAATTAATACTTTTTATGATGCTTGGACAGATTCACAAATTGTTCTTTTCTGGTTGTCTTCACCTCCTCGAAATTGGAAGCCCTTTGTTGCCAACAGAACTTCAGAGATCATGGACCTCATTCCTCAAAATAGATGGAGGTATGTGCCGTCTAAGGAAAATCCAGCAGATGTGGGATCCAGACGTTTGTCTCCTAAGGATCTGCCACATTGTCACCTATGGTGGCGAAGAGATGTAGATAAATATGTCAAAACAAAAAATGAGAGATCTTCCTGAGGGACGAGCGACTATCAATAGGCCATATTTTGTCTGTGGTATTGATTATGCAGGTCCAATTTCTATATTGAAGCACCGAGGCAGAGGAGCCAAAACAACGAAAGGTTACATTTTTGTATTTGTATGCTTTGCTACGAAGGCTTTACATTTAGAATTAGTAACTGATTACACATCCGGGACCTTTATCGCTGCATTGAAACGTTTTTGCTCAAAAAAGAGCACACCTAAACATATTAATTCGGACAATGGAACTAATTTTTTAGGAGCTAAAAGGAAGTTCAAAGATTTATACAACCATTTATTTAAAATTAATCTAGATCAAAAGGTTTCGTATTTTCTTTCTCATCAGGAAATTGAATGGCATTCTATCACTCTTTTGAGTCCTCATTTTGGTAGACTCTGGGAAACTGGTGAAAAATTTGTAAAATGTCATTTAAAGAGAGTTTTAGGAAATTCAAACTTAACATTTGAAGAACTTTATACATTATTAAATCAAATAGAGGCGATATTAAATTCAAGACCTCTAGTTAGTTTAGATAATGATGACGTAGACAACATAAATGTTCTAACACCATCTCATTGTATAATTGGAGACGTAATTACTAGACCTCCTGACACACTGGGAGCGTCTACACTTTCATTGAGGAAACGTTGGTATATTGACCAAAAAATGAAATTAAATTTTTTGAAAAGATGGCCTATAGATTATTTTAGCTCGTTACAAAATAGAAGAAAACGGAAAAATTGTTATTGAAACATTAAAATCGGTGATACTGCAACTATTAAAGAAGACAATATTCCCCTAGCAACATGGCCTCTTTGTATGGTTGTAGCTACACATCCAGGTAAGGATGGGGTCATATGAGTAGTTACATTAAACACTTTGAAAAGACTCTTTAAAAGGCCTATAGTTAAGCTTTGTAAATAACCTGTGCATCAAGAATCACTTCTTCTTGATGGGTGGGAGTATGTTTATGTGATTTTATTATTTATAATTTTTGTTTTCATTTAATTACTTTATTTGTATTTTTTATTCTTTGTATAGTTAATATTAATAAATACTGAACAAAGATAGTGCAGTATGCTCTAAACTATATGCATATTTGGAATGTAGGTGAAAGAGAGCTTAAGCACCCTTTATTGTAAACACTTCAAGTAGAGTGTTGATGTGCAACTGGTGCAAGTAGGCACAGCTCGCTCTTTGTTAGCGGCAAAAGGAATAAATAGTTCGCTCTTTGTAAGCAGCAATTTCTACATTTAAATATATATATATATATTATATGCTACCTGTTATATGTGTGATCATCGTCCATGTGTGTTATTATATATGTGTGTGTGCGAAAATAAATAAGAAAACATCTTTCCTTGAATTAAACACACACATCCAGCTGCACCTTGCAATTGGAGAATTTTACAATTATACCTTAAATATACTAATAGAAATAAATGTAATATTAACTCCTCTCATTAAATATAGACAATAATATAGTTAGTCCTGCAAAACCACTATCGCAATGGATAATTTTCTAATAAAGTAACTCAGCTAAAGCAATATATTAGAATAACAAAAAGAAAAGATTGTGCAACATAAATTCTTTCCTAATGCTAATAAAAAATGTTAATCATGCAATAATAGTAAAATATACATATACATAATTTAATAGTTTTTCATACATTTATATATGAAATAAGAATTATTATACTGATGCCTTTCATCAACTGATATTTTTTGATAACACAGCACCAATATTTGATTGTAATAAACAAAATTTTAAAGATTAAAAAAAGAGTCATGTAGAATTCTACTTATTGCAAACCAGTTAACAACTCACAGGACATTTTTATAAAAATTATTGCAATATGTTGACCATTTCAAACAAGATTAAACGAAGACTTATGCCAGAAAGCAAACAGTTTTGCGAATTATTGAAAATTAAACTTCAATGCCATTTTTATAAAAATACTACATAAATATTATATTTTTTCTAAATAGTTTCTATGCTGCAAAAATATGTAGAATAAATTTTCAACAAATTTCGCTCACTATGAAGTATAAAGAAAATTTGAATGAAAGTTTAATGGAAATTAATTTTTTCATAATTAAAAAATATGTTACCATGTACAGAAAACCTATTTTATATTGAGTTTTGTTATGCCTATTTAATAAAAATATTATAGATATTTTAAACCATTTCATACATATGCTTCTGAGTTACGACTTGCAATGCCTCATTAATTTTATTTCAACATTTAAAAATTATCAATAAATGATAAAACGCGTAGGATCTTTTAAAAATATTATTAATAAACTATGAAAAGTTTAGGATCCTTTTTTTTTAGATCGTTTTATTAAAGTTATAGTTTCATTCTAATTAAAAATAAAATTGCCGCCGATAAGAGGATTTTATGATTATTATATTTTATACGAAAGCATTTTTAACATTACAAATCAGATATGAAATTATTTTCAACCCGAGTAACACCTGGCGTATTACCTAATGATAAATAAAAACAACACAAAATCACAGGCAGGAAAAAAAAAAGGTAATTTCTTACATGTAACTTTCACAATCTAGAAGAACTCTCCATTTATTAGACACAGCAACAGAGTCCGAATGCAAATCGGGCAAATCCAAACTAAAATGTTCAGTCTCACTTAGAACAAAATCAAAGATATTAACATATTCCTGATGGGTAGAATTCCAATACTGCAGATAGCATGTTATAACCTATAAGAGGCAAAATAATTTAATTTTATCTATTATTCCTATCAACATGAAATATCACAAAACAACATAATTCACTCAGTACTTAATGTAGGTCAATTTATTTCCTTATTTTGACATACGATTAAAGAAACATTTTGAGATTTTAAAGGTGAAAGACAAGATGCTAGTTCCAAATGCTAAATGGCAACTCTGATAAAGTTTAATTACATATTATAATAATTTTCAATCACACACTATAGGCTACCATTCCCTTATTCCTTACTTTACCTTACTTACTACCATATACGAAGCATACAGAAAGAAAGTATTGCAATCGTCAAAAAAAAAAAAAAAAAAAAAAAACATCGAATTCGAGATTTCGACGAATGTACACATTTCAGACCTTTTGAAATCTCAAAATACATTTTTGAAATTGAAAGCGCGATTTGAAATTGTAAGCTTCGAACTAGAGAATGAAATCTGATATGTGGTCTTTACACCAAATTTGTATATTTCTATCAAATTTTAAACTAAATCCATTCGAAGGGAAATGCGGCTATCTGAACAGAAGTAAACACAAAATTTACAAGACGAAAAAAAGTAGATAATTGGAATTTGAAGCATAGAATTAAAACTAGAATATAAACCCGTTTCCAATTTTGAAATAAATCCGTCAAGGGGTTGCCTTTATAACGGGCAGCACTTTCGCATGTATGTAAATATGGTAATTCAAAAACGCAATGATTTAAATAAATAAACGTATATGGGATGATTGTTACTAAAAATGCAGTTATGTATCACATTTTGGTTCCAGAAGGCCCCAAAAAAGGTATTCAAAATGTATATTCAGCTGCTTTCATTATACTATGAAGCACTAAACGTTAATGTGTGGAACTCTGAAAGTAAAAACCTGAGTACTCACGGTGTTTATGGCTTCACTCAAAGTCCAAAATTTTGAAAGGAGAGACAATTCCTGCTGGTTTAAATCACGGAAAAAAATATGTATACAGACTCACATTTGTATGGAAAATATTTTGTATAAACCTCCAGAAAATTACAACGCATTCGTATTGTTACGAATCCGTAATGCTGCTTCCCAGCATAGTTGGTTCCATCATTGGAAAGAATGTTTTACAGTCATCTCTATGGGACAGAGTCTGGACGTCGTGTCGGGGGTCCCAGAGCTTGGCGACAAACTTGGCGACCAATTTGGAGACTTTGGCGCCAAAATAGATTATACCCGAAACTTCGAGAATTTTCCCGATCCGTCCAGTAGGAACCGAGATACGCCTCGAACGTTCCTGATTGGTTGAGAGGCTTCTAGCCCCGCCTCCTGAGACCTATAAAAGGGGCTGCAACTGCCAGAGAAGTCAAGTCAGTAATCCGAGCCAGAGTCGGAGAAGTAGAAGACGGAGGAGTCGGAAGCGACTGAGGCAAGCTAGTGCTGAACTGAGCTGTGAGCTACTGTCTGCGGTAGATTCTGGGTGTATGCTGCTGTTGTATGCTACACGTCTCGGGTGAAGATAATCGTCTTCTGTGCTGTATATAGTTGTCGCTTTGTGCTGTCCTGTGTGTCTTCGTGTAAATAAACGTCGTTGTTTTTATTCTACTTCTGCCTGCTGATTGAGCGTTCTTTACATCATATCACTCCCACTATCCAAACGAACCCCGGTAAAGAAAATTACGTAACATTTGGTGTCAGATGTGGGATAATGGTCAACAGTGTATGGTGCTGACGAGATCTCAAGGAAAAATGGCTGATAGCGGTAATGGTGAGTTACTGGCTCTGTTGGCTGAGATGAAGAAATCTATGGAAGCTGGACAAGAGGAGATGAAGAAATCTATGGAAGCTGGACAAGAGGAGATGAAGAAATCTATAGACGAGATGAAGCAAGGGCAAGATGAGATGAAGAAAAGACAAGAAAGAATGGAGCAGGAGATGAAATCCGGACAGGAGGAGCTTAAGAAGGACATCGTAAGTGTAAAAGAGGAATTCTCCAATATCATTCAGGAGAAGATGAATGCAATTGAAGATAAGGTGACTTCATTTGAGAATAAGGTAATTTCAGTGGAAACTAAAGTTTTGAAGATGGAAGAAAGTATTGACAGGAAAGTTCGAGAAAACATTGAAATTAACATCTCGAAGATGGAAGAAAGTCTTGACAAGAAGGTTCGAGAAGACATCGGAAAAGAATTTGAACAGAAATTTGGAAAAGAGATAGAAAGTCTGAAGAAGCAGATTTCCCACGAATATGAGGAATCCAAAGTGATATTTGCACCTTCCCTAGCGACGATTAAACTCTCGACATTCGACGGAAAAACATCCTGGCAAGTATACAAAACGCAGTTTACTATGGTAGCGGAAGCTAATGGATGGAGTCCTCAAGTCAAAGCGTTTCACTTGGCAGCTTCGTTAAGAGGAGACGCTGCCGACATCCTTGAGACTCTTACGGAGGAGCAAAGACATGATTTCGAAGCTCTATCGAGTGCACTTGAGCTGCGGTTTGGAGAGAAGTGCACTAAGGAATACAGCCGATTGCAGTTAAAGTCCCGTTATCAAAAGGCGGGTGAAAGTCTGCAGGAATTAGCTGCCGATATTCAGCGACTTTCCCATTTAGCATTTTCTGATTGCCCGGTTGAGACACGTCAAGATCTGGCTCTCGAGTACTTCATCGATAGTGTGCGGGACCCGGAAACACAGAAGGCTCTTCGACTAGCAGATGTCAAAGATATAGGATCTGCTTTAGTCTTTGCACACAAAATAGAGGTTGTCCAGCAAGCCACACGTACGGACCGACACCCAATCAGAGCTGTCTCTGCTGCGGATTCGGACTCTGATTTCGTAAAACAGCTCGACGATCCGCGAAGAGAAATTCGGAGGTTAAAAGAGCGCAAAGATGGCGGAAGTACGAAAATTCGGTGTTGGACTTGTGGTATAGCCGGACACGTCCGTAGGAACTGCCAGGTTTCTAGAAGTGGTGGAAATAGTCAACAGCCTCATTTCAAGGTGTTTCAAATTTCATCCATGAGTGGCGGTGACAATGGACTTTACGTGATAGGACAAATTGGTGACATCTCATGCAATATGGTTGTCGACACTGGAGCAAATGTGACCATAATAAGAGAAGATCTGGCACGAAAATTAAAAGTTAAAATAATCTGGACGCCGCCCTGCATTACTTTACAGACCGTGACGGGAGATAAGATTCATGTTCATGGTAAAGTCAACCTCGCTATACGCTTTGGAAATATAAACTACCACCATACGGCATTTGTAGCAGAAATTACCGACCCTTGCATTCTCGGACTAGATTTTCTGCGGAAATACGACTTCAAACTGGACTTCGGAAATAGTAGAATGAACTCAAAATTTGAAGACATCACTCTCTTTGGACTACACGCTGAACTGGAATCCAGTCAGAAAATAATAGCTAAAACTGAAATCTCCTTATCGCCTAGGCCTGAATGTGTAATACCTGGTTTGGTAGCAGATGACCGAAAATTCCGATTTGGTGTAATGGATTATCCTGACACAGACCGTGCCAGAGCAGGAGTGTTGGTAGCTTCGTCAGTAGTGGACCTCTCAAAGTCAGTCATCCTAGTGAGAGTGGCCTAACATCAGTGATAAGACGAAGATTATACAGAAAGGAGAGGTGCTAGCAACTTGCACTCCTGTCACTTGTATAGACCGGAAGTGCAATAGTCAGGACGTTTCTTCAGACGATCTAGTCCAAAATCTGCTGCAGGATACAGATTTAGATGAAAAACAGAGGTGTGCTGCTAGAGAGTTGATAAAAGAATTCCAGGAATTTATTTTCCCGAACATCTGAGGACTTTGGAAGGACTCAACTAGTAAAACACCGAATTGATACAGGAGAGCATCCTCCTATTAGGCAGCACTCCAGACGACTACCATTCGCTAAACAAGAAGAAGTACAAACACTAATTAAAGAAATGCAAGATAATGACGTCATTGAGCCGTCATCAAGTCCTTGGGCGTCCCCCATCGTTTTAGTAAAGAAGAAAGACGGCTCTACTAGATATTATGTGGATTATCGCCGGTTGAATGATGTCACCAAGAAGGACAACTACCCTTTGCCAAGGATAGATGACACGCTTGATACATTTGCCGGCAATACCTGGTTTTCTACCCTGGACCTCAAGAGTGGGTATTGGCAAGTAGAAATCCATCCTGAAGATAAAGAGAAGACGGTTTTCACCACAGGACAGGGGCTATGGCAGTTTAAGGTTATGCCTTTCGGCTTGTGTAATGCGCCGGCAACATTTGAACGCCTTATGGAAACAATTCTCGGAGGGCTTTCTTATGAAGCCTGTCTGGTTTACCTCGATGACATCATCATCATGGGGCGCTCCTTTGAAGAACATCTTCAAAATGTTAGACGTGTACTGCAAAAGCTTAAGGAAGCTAACCTGAAATTAAGCCCGTCCAAGTGCCACCTATTCAGACGTGAAGTCGCCTATCTTGAACATATCATTTCGGCGGAAGGTGTTCGAACAGACCCGGATAAGATATCGGCTGTAAGACATTGGACCTGCCCCACGGATGTTCACCAGCTTCGGAGTTTCTTAGGCTTATGCACGTATTACCAAAAATTCGTGAAAAACTTATCAACAATCGCCAGACCACTCCATAAGCTGACCGAAGCGAAACAGAAATTCATCTGGACGGACGAGTGTGACAACGCCTTCAACAAGCTCAAAGACGCCCTAACATCTGCTCCCGTCCTGGCATATCCTGAAATTGGAAAGCAATTTATTCTGGATGATACGGATGCAAGCCATGAATGCATCGGAGCTGTGTTGTCCCAAGAAATAGATGGGCAGGAGCATGTCATCGCCTATTTCAGTAAGTGTCTGTCCAAACAAGAAAGGAATTATTGTGTGACTAGGAAGGAACTTCTGGCTATCGTAAAGGCCGTAGAGAACTTCCACCCTTACCCCTACGGTCGAAGGTTTCTGCTTCGTACAGATCATGCTTCATTAACCTGGTTATTGAATTTTTAAAATCCAGAAGGTCAAATAGCCAGGTGGATACAGAGACTACAGGAATATGACATGGAAATCCGCCACCGAAAAGGATCAGCGCATGGAAACGCAGATGCTCTTTCGAGAAGACCATGCTCGGAGAACTGCAAATACTGCCCTAGAGTTGAAAAGAAATTTGGCATGATAGATCCTGTAGTTCGCCAAGTTACAACACCATCAACATCAGAATCAGATCCATGGAGTGACGAAAGCGTCCGGAAAGATCAACTAGCTGATCCTGAAATAAAACCAATAATTGATTTTAAAGAGTCAACAGGCGGAAAACCTAGCTGGCAAGACATCGCCCCTTTCCATCCTACAACAAAGCGTTACTGGGCTCTTTGGGATTCTCTCCATCTAAGAAATGGTGTGCTGTATCGCAAATGGGAGTCTGACGATGGAAAAGCATTCAGATGGCAATTAATCCTCCCAAAGACAAGAGTATCAACAGTCCTTAAGGAACTCCATGGCAGTCCGACTGGGGGTCATTTTGGTGTTACGAAGACTTTACAAAAAGTTCGAGAACGTTTCTACTGGAATAATGTGCGAAATGACGTGGAGAAATGGTGTCGCACATGTGATCCCTGTGCTGCACGTAAAGGTCCTGGGAAACGCATTAAAGGAAGACTGCAGCTGTATAATGTGGGGGCACCATTCGAACGAATAGCTTTTGACATCCTAGGCCCTCTTCCTAGGTCATCAGATGGCAACAGCAACATCCTGGTTGTCATGGACTACTTCACCAAATGGCCTGAAGCTTATCCCATTCCCGATCAAGAAGCCCCGACTGTTGCAGAGATTCTAGTTCAAAACTGGATTTCAAGATAAGGAGTTCCTCTACAACTGCACTCTGATCAAGGAAGAAACTTCAATTCGGCTGTCTGCAAGAGACTGTGTGAGATACTCGGCATCGACAAAACTCGAACTACGGCTTTACATCCTCAGTCAGATGGCATGGTAGAGAGATTCAATCGGACCATTCTGAACAGTCTCTCTCTCCTGGTGTCCAGCAATCAACAGGACTGGGACAAGAAACTGCCCCTTTTCCTTCTTGCCTATAGAAGTGCCGTTCACGAGACTACTGGCTATTCCCCATCGCAAATGCTCTTCGGACGTGACCTTCGTCTGTCTACAGATCTACTGTTCAGCCGGCCTCCAGATGCTCCCTTGGTGCCCGAGGAATATGTCGAGAATCTCCGGACACGGATGGAAGAGGTGCATCATCTGGCCAGAGATAGGATCGGCATGGCTTCAGAGAAGATGAAGACCCGATACGATGCTAGAGCAACGGGAAACAATTTCCACGAAGGAGATCAAGTGTGGTTATGGAATCCGAAACGTCGCAAAGGACTTTCTCCGAAGTTGCAGACCAACTGGGAGGGTCCTTATACAGTCCTTAAAAGACTGAATGACGTTGTGGTACGGATACAGAAATCACCACACTCAAAACCGAAGGTGATACATTGTAACAGGCTAGCCCCTTACCTTGGCCAAGGTGATTAAGATCTTTTTTTTAGTTCAGACCATGGTCGCTCATTATATAATAAATAATGTAAATCATTTATCTTCTTAATTTTGTTATTTTAGTATTGTAATCTATTTTTGTATTGTTCATGTATTTTGAAAATGTTTACGCTGTATGTCATTTTGAGTATTTGTGATTTTATACTTGCTTATTGTGTGATTATGGTAATCCTGTAAGTAGATGCCTCTTACTCAGATATTGTACTGCCCGAGACGTGCAGTCCTTAAGAGGGGGACAGTGTTACGAATCCGTAATGCTGCTTCCCAGCATAGTTGGTTCCATCATTGGAAATAATGTTTTACAGTCATCTCTATGGGACAGAGTCTGGACGTCGTGTCGGGGGTCCCAGAGCTTGGCGACAAACTTGGCGACCATTGGGTGACTTGGCGACCAATTTGGCGACTTTGGCGCCAAAATAGATTATACCCGAAACTTCGAGAATTTTCCCGATCCATCCAGTAGGAACCGAGATACGCCTCGAACGTTCCTGATTGGTTGAGAGGCTTCTAGCCCCGCCTCCTGAGACCTATAAAAGGGGCTGCAACTGCCGGAGAAGTAGAAGACGGAGGAGTCGGAAGCGACTGAGGCAAGCTAGTGCTGAACTGAGCTGTGCGCTACTGTCTGCGGTAGATTCTGGTTGTATGCTGCTGTGTATGCTACACGTCTCGGGTGAAGATAATCGTCTTCTGTGCTGTATATAGTTGTCGCTTTGTGCTGTCCTGTGTGTCTTCGTGTAAATAAACGTCGTTGTTTTTATTCTACTTCTGCCTACTGATTGAGCGTTCTTTACATCATATCACTCCCACTATCCAAACGAACCCCGGTAAAGAAAATTACGTAACAGTATAAATTTTACATTTATATCACATAACAAATAAAAGCAAAGAATCTACCACTGGTCAGACTTTAAAATGTATATGTTGTGATAGGATAATGAATAATAATCTCACCACATTTCTATGAGAATTTATTTCTTATTCGAAATAACTTTATTGCATTTTTATTAGCAAATATATTATTCAAATTTATATTTGTCTAATAAAATCCTTGTTTTTCATTCTTCCTAATATAAATTTAGATTATTCATTTGAAAATAGGGGAAATAATTCTTAAATATTAAATAATTGTGTATACAAATGTTTGAACACTCTTATTTATATAATTTCCCAGATTCATGCAAATAGGTTTTTAAAAAAACTGATGTTATATTTTTTTCATCCATTTTATCAATAACTAAATGTATGTTATTCATATCATTCTAACATTTACAATTACTCAGAATGAAAATATCACAGTGAAATAAGGAAACTAGGCAAATCAAAACTAGATGACTTACTTATTTAATTAACATAAGTATTCATTAACGATTCATATCAGTGCTTAAAAATTTATCGAAAAAATGAATAACTAACCTTTTTGCTTCGCTCTTCTTCTCCAGATTTGAAAGGTACTGGAGAAACTTCAATTTTTGTCAGAGCTCTAGGTTCTGGGTAACACCAAGTCATTGACGCAGGCTCATTTGCAGATGAACGATTGAACACAACTTCGTGAGGTTTAGGCTGATATTCATTAGATTCTGCAATGATATAAAAAAGAAAATTCAAAACAAAAGAATACACAATATTGCAAAAAGAAAGAACAGAAATTAATGTTTCTGTTCATCAATATAAACTAAACTTACTTCCCTGAAAAAAAGTTCAAAAAACGAAGAAAGATTTAAAATATGTAATATATAAATTTTCTCCAAGAACGAAGTATAAGATTTAAAATTAGAGAATTACACTTTTCAATAAAATATAATTCAATATATTATACTTATACCGTTTGTTCCATAAGAAAAATTTTCAAAAGACTGATCTGCACATATTTCAAACACTACATTTTGCAAGCTAAATGCTTACAAGAATTTCCCATATAAAATTAACAAAATAATATAATTTAATTATATATTGAACGAAATATAAGGAAATAAGGTTTAAATTAGAATGATTTCAAAAAAAATTACTACTCAACTATAAAAACTTAAAACATATGCATTATCGTTCCTTCAACAAATATAAAAGTAAAAGAAATACCTCTACAGATTTTTGTAATCAAAGAGAAAAGAACGTACCACCAATTTGTATGAATTGAAATGCACCTTTCCTGAGATCATCATTCCAGTATGTTCGCTTTTTATTATCTTTTTCAACACAACTAGAGCTTATGGTACTCAATTCCTGCTCTGAGTTGAAGATGTTCTTTAGATTTTCAAGATTTTTCTACCAGAGGAAAAACAGATAAATTTAAAAACTTCAACCTACAGCAATTTTTTGTAGCTTTAATAAATACAGATAATTCAGATTTTAAATAATCATACAGATTCACTTCTTATTGCATGTTTTGAAAAGTTAAATTTTTTTTTCAGAAAATCGCATTTTAAACTAGAAAGTTGAGCACAGTTCTTAATAATTACAGATGTTTTTTTCATAACATGCTTTAAAATCATTAAACTAGAAAAGATTTTGAGTATTTGGGACCTGTTTCCATTTATTAACCTTTGTATCGGCTAAAAAAATTAGGAACCAAGAAAAGAGTTGATGAAGAATTTCAAGCAGCCAATTCTAATGATGACAACTGTATCATTTTCATTTACACAGTTAAATATCACATATTTTCATCGAAATGAAATTCATTGTCAAAATAGTTTGTAGTTGTCGATGAAATTTTTTTCATTAAATATTAAAAATATCTATTCCTTTGACAATCTGAAGATATATATTTATTAAAGATGCAGAAATCTCTAGCATGACAGAATTTACTATTTACTAGATATACTAAAATGCAGAAGTTGACAAGTCCAATCTTGCCAGCGAGCTTCCAATTTTAATAACGACTTTAGTTCGAGAAAGACTTTTCAAAATTTCTCTCATATTTCTAAATTGCACTGCATAAGCAAACTCAATACATTGGGCGATTAAAAAAATTTTCGCTTAACACATGCTGAATTTCTTGTACCAAAATTACGAATGATAAGAAAATAACCTTTTTGGAGAACTAACAGAACTTTTAAGAAAAATACTGCAAAAGAAAAATATGGCAGTGTAAAAAATTTTTTAATAGAGTAAGCACTACTAGTGAAACACAAATGAGAGTTGCTCATGAAAATACAATATTAAGAACAATATTCACATAAAAAGCCAAAATTCTTAATTTTTATTCTTAAATTTTAAGAATATTCAATATATTTAATTCACAAGTATAATGTATTTAGCATGAAAAAAAATATGGTTAAAATGTCGATTTTTCACTGTACTAGTCAATTACTTGCAAATTTCGGGTATCAACCGTTAGGTTCTGTATATCAGGGTATCTTGCTCTTAATATTTTTATACTACCGTAATAACCGTAACAAAATGCGGCAAATTTATAAACTAAATAATAACAAGAATTTGTCCAGTTACACTCTGTTTAAAGGAAAGTTTGAAAATACAGGACATGTAAATAAATGAATTAAGATGTATGAATCCCATTTTAGACAAATATTACCGCTAAATTAAGCATACCCTGTGATGCTGTTTCTGTGTTTAGCCTTGCTTTAAATAATCCTTCTACGGCAATATACTTAATGAAATATAACTTTTTATTATTAAATTAGATATAAATTCCACTTTTAATAAATAATAAATTAACCTTACAGAAAAACAGAAAACATGACAAGAAAAATGACAATTTGTATAATTTTATCTAAATTTTACACTCTAGTGGAGAAATAACAGTTGCCATCTTAGAAGTCATTTTAAGTACACGCCTAACAACAAATTACTGTGAGTAACAATTTAAGTTAGATACCATTTATTTACAAATATGCCCTTACGGCACTAGGTATTTTTATTATATCTGAAAAATAATCATTAAACTTATTTATTATAATAATTAAATGCATGTTGTAAAAGTGAAAAAATTAAATCCATTTAAATCATTAATACGCACTTGTAAGTGTTCCAATATGGCTTCTACTAACTTTCTCAACTTCATGCCATGGTGAAGGCTAGCATTTAAAAGCAAACTTTCACCAGAGACGAATAATTCAATTTGTAAGCAAGGCTTCAAATGGCATTTTAACATGGTTAAAAATGATAGTGGTTGCAGAAAACTCCAAATTTGATCGTTACTTGATGTTTGGACAACGAAGCGAAATAGATTTAAATTTAAATCAAAACCTTTCACACCATCTGAAAAAAAAAGCTATTATGTAGTTACTGAAAACATTTAATTCAAAACTTTAAAAAAAATCTTTATTTTGAATTAAAAAGATCAGATTTTAAAAATTAACTTTCATAAATAATATACAACTAAATTAATTAATATGAATAAGTAATGATATAAAAAAAATTAAAATATTTTAAAACCAACAGATTAATTTTAGGTTGAACGCTCCAGGTCTCTAATACACAGATATGGTAAAGAAATAAAACATATACCAATGAAAAAATATGCTACATTTCACACACGCACCACTAAGCACAGAACTCTCCTACCTAGAGACCGTAAAAAGAAAGGCGTCAAACTCTCAACAACTGTCACAGGTCTTGCATGTGCATATGCGCCAAGAAAAACGCTCGAACGCCAGGCCGGACAAATTTGTAGAAAAGCAAGATTGTTGTAATACGTTTAACATAACTTATTGACAGATAGGATAGGAAGTTGGTGTTTACTGGCACAAGAGCCAAATCTGGACTTGGCGAAACATATGATGGATATACAAAGTTATAGACGGAAGCAACAGACATTTTAGGGCAAGGAGCTCAGAATCAGCTGTTAATGCAGGATACATGGAAGACGGTAAGTTAGTGTCTTAAAAATTAAACAGTGGAAGAAAGTCAAACTTACTGAAAGGACAGATGAGGACCAGTACTTAAAAACTGCAGGAAACACATGCAAACACTATTTCAGATAACACCGGATGTGAACAGTTACCTCAAGGACGCTGTTTGAACTAAAGTTGTGAATAATGAATCTTTTTCATGATGCAGCAAATATTTCATGGCAGGGTGGAATTCTGCACCCTGCATTTAATATTGCTGACATATTTTAATGCTGTCAAGAAATGCTAAAAGTACAGAGTTCACCAAAGCTGGGCTTTACAGAAGGATCCATAAATCATTTGCACTCTATTTCGACTATCGGGCATGTTTATATACTGGGAACATTCATAAAAGCAATGGCGGCCTGATCAGGTTATCTGCTTACCCAGTGGCAAGTGCGCCCTGTACATTTAAGGAAATATGGGACCCTAGAATGTGTATGTTGGCTCAAAAGTTGCCCAAATCGAAATATTAGAAATTAATTTTGATGCTTGGTAATTGCGGCAAAAAAATAAAAATCTTCACAGAAAATTTGTATTCTATATGAATATCAAAAAGTGCAGCAATCAAATCCATACTTGTTTTTGATATAGATGTCATATATGAAATTTTCATTCAAGTTTTTGTCGGAGCACATTTTGAAAACTTCAGGATGAGTTTACAGATTATTTTAATGAGACTACTCCCAAATGTGGGCAAATATTAAAAATTTCAACTCCTTATTCTTAAATTTAAAATGCAGGTCATATCAAATCGCTAGTTTATGACACCCCTGTTGAGGAGCTCGTTGCAAGAATCGCAGTAGCTGCCGGAGAGATTCGAGATATGCCTGGAGTATTCCAGAATGTTCGGATGTCCATGCATCGGAGATGTGAGGCGTGTATTGTAGCCCGTGGAAGAAACTTCGAGCACTTACTTTAATCCATGTACCTTTTGCTTCTTTTCATGTATTATTAAAACGATTTCTCATTTACGGTCTCTTTTTCCTTATGGTGCTTCTGTGTGCAACACCGCTTCAGGAAAGCATTTCCAACCCCCCATTGCTATATGATTTCGAGTTGTCAGAATGTACCCTACCCCTCTTAGAAGTTCTGAAACGGTTCACTGAAACACCCTGTAGAACTTGACAGAATACCAATGTACAAGCAAATAAACGTATCATTAAAAAAAAAAATACATAATATTTTTATGTGAAAAATATTGATATGTAAAATTATACCAATTTAATGTTTCAAAAATTATATTTTTATCTTCTGGCTTCAGTTTATACGATTTTTGAAAATTATCTCTATTTCATTATAAAAAGTGTACGTTAGCATTGTAGGTAAGAGTAGACCCCCAATTGTCTGTCACCTGACAACTAATATTTTAACATTCTGTCCGTCCCCGCATAAAAGCGTTTATTTTTGATAACCTCTAGCTCACCATAGAGATAGAGATTGTTTCAACTTTGTGTGGCTACATTATCATGATGCTTTCTTGACCCACTAGTTAAATTTGCATAGGATTTTCAAATGCGGCTGATCACTTTTGAAACTTCATCAAGTTCATCCTTTTACTGAAACTCTATTCCCTCGAAAGTGAGAGGAAGACAACGCCCTATTTTTCAAGAAGACAATGTTTCTCGATCATTCCCCAGCTATGCATGGTCATACATTGTTCAAAGAACTTGAAGATATAAAAGAGCATTTCTCCTAAATTTCGTAGTTCCTAGTTTTACAATTATTAGGTACTTTTGGGGATATACAGAGTTCAGCCTTAATATACGTATTCCGTTTACGCTCACACTTCAGGAATTAGAGTGCTTTACAAGAGAATTAACTCATATTTCCTTAAGACTCCAAGCTAAATTTTAAAAATGGTATTTACATGCCACATTTGCAAATAGGATCAAATACTTTTGAGAATAAATTGTTATTTACTTACAACACTATAATGTATAAATGGATCCCTTTATAATAATAAGAGGTAAGCACCCAAGTACATCAAATATGTGCATATCAAGTAAAAATGTGAAATAATATATGTACACCAAACATATACAAAAAAATTTAACAAAACAATAATAAATATTCCATCATAAAATGATTGGTTTCTAATAATTAACTGTACTTGTAATTCTTTTCATGATTTTTGAAAATGTTCAAGAAAGTTCTAAATAATGTTATATTAGTGCAGTATTTTAAACCTCCTTTTTATTTATTTTTTTTGCTTTCAAATAAATAAGAATAATGACACCAGAAATAATTATGAATTAAAAAATCTTTAAAAAATTTCGTCATATAAATATTATACATTAATTAAAATTTTTAATTTTTTTTATAAAAACAAAAATATTTTATACATGTGCATGAAGGAAATGTAGAATCGTTAGAAAAAGACACTTGAATTTTTCAAGTTGCGATGTGTGAAGTCTATATAATTAAGTTTATTTCAAACTCTATATCTGAAATTCATATAATTAAAAAAGAACGAAAAAGTTGAGAAATAGTTCAGTAAAGTGGAATACTGTTAGTCCAACATTGCTATTTGATTATTTAAAAAGTAAATGCGACTGTATAAGGGATTAACAATATTTTAATTGAATTCTTTCTATAAAATAGAAAAAATCATAATAATTCATTTAAAATTCAACATACTTTCACAAGTTTCCAGATCAATTCCAATCCTTAGGCTGCCAGCAGAAATAACAAGTTTTTCACAACTTGCATCCGATAACGGAGTGAATTCCAATACTATCTGAGAAGTATAGAAAGTCATATGTACAAAAAATGTCAAAAGCTTATTTTTTACAGTAAGATTTTCTTCTGAGCCGGTAATAGATTCTGAAAGCAACTGCTCTTCTTTACAGGTACTAACTTCCCTAAATTCTTCTTGGAAGCGTTTCAGGAAGGTTAAAAAGGCTTCTCCCATTGAAGTCCTAAAATTCAGCTTCATTGGCCTTTCAACAGAAATTCTGACTTTTGCTAAAATAAATTGATATTATTTTAAGTATCAACTTGTTTACAACTTCACATATTAAAAAGATAGATATGAGGAAAAAGCCAATTCATATTGCATTCTTATTTCATCTTCCATCAACTTACAATTTAAAAAAAAGTAATTAATCTGTAATTATACTCATAAGAAAACCTCAAAAATGAAAAAGGTATCAGAATGCCTAAATTAATTATTTCGCTTCAATGGCAATATGTAAAGTGAATAAAATCATTTTAACATTCAACAAAGAAAAAAAAAGCACGTATACAACATACTTATGACCTTAACGAATGTATTAATTCAAGAAAATATTCCTTTAATTCAGAATTTCTCAAAGCCGTTCAACTGAGTACTCAAGTTTAAAAAAAGTTTTTTTTTTAAACCTAAAAACTGAAAAATAAATAAGAAAATAGAGCAACAATTAACCATAAAGAAAAGGAAATGTAATTTAAATTAGTTATTCTGTAAATTTTAATGAAATGTTGATGATTTTCTAAACTAATTTTGCTTACAAAAGTAAAAAGATCTGGAAAAAGAAGAAGCTTTAAAAAATCTTCAAAATGCATAATTTCACTTGGAATTTTCAACCACAATCTAAGATGCTGTGCTTTAATTAAAGAAGAACCAAAGCAGAATAGGTACTGATTTTCAATTTTTATAATCTGCAATTCATACAGTGAAGAAATGAGAAATATTCCAAAATCAATGAATAACAGTGATAATTTCACTTTAGAAAAATACAAGACATGGTTTATTTTGTACTACATACTACATCTACATTTGTACTACATCAAGCAATCACAAAGATCAAGATCAGAAATAGTAACCTTGCGTTAGCTCTGAAGTTACAATATCATCTGGATTTGAAATTTAATAAGAAGTATTATGGAATTGATCTCATAAATTTAAACCGTAATCTATGATCAGGACCGCAATCTATGTGGACCGGTTAAGTGGGCAATCAGAATTGGAATGGTCGGTGTGGCACTCAAATAACAAAAACAATTTAGTGCTTTTTAAATTTTTTATTGATAATTGTAATGAAGAGAGGAGGAAACAATGTCCGAACACCAACGATCATATATGCAGCTTCTCCGTCATTTAAGTGGTAGATATTCTATCAGCTTCGTCTATTAAGAGAATATACTACTTAACATCAAATTTGCTTCGAAATTCGAAATAACAGCAGATCATTTTTTTATTAAGCACTTTTTTTATGCGCACTTTCAGAACTTTGTGCCATCTAATATGAAATTCATAAACTGGCCTCTGATAAATAAAATCTTTGTGGCATTTCTTATATAACACATAGCTGCAAAGGGGGTGCGGGGGGGGGACGGCCACCAACACTAACATTTTTCAATGAGAATTTCTTTATTCTCTTTAAGCGCAGAAAAATTCTTTCTTTAAGCATGAAGTATACATCTCTAAGATATTTATTTATTATTATTATTATTTATCTTTTTCAGAGATGCTACTTCTATCTAAAGTAAAGTGATTCAGATGTATTAACGTACGCTAGTGAGTTTTACAATGGATAGTAAAATTTAGGTCTTTCAGGGGAATTATTTTTGATCAGAAGAGATGATTTTAATTTTTCTTTTTTACAGTATCGAATCTATTTATTTCTCCAGACTATTCATCCAGTTTTTAAAAATCCTTTCTGGAAATTCTTCAAACAAAACAAGTTAACTTATTTAAAAGTATACAGCGTTATTTGTAATCATATCGGACAACTTTCCAAGTCTTTCCACAAGAACAAAAAATAAAAATCTAATGTAAATTCGAAAGTATTGGAAATAACACATGTAAACTATCCCAAATTATATAAAATGTATACACAATGTTAACAAGCTTTATACAATGATTAAATTTATGTGCATAACAAAATGAATTAAAAACCAAAATTATATTTCATATAAATCAAATTTCCACAAGGCCGTAAATATAGACTTGAAGTCCCCAAGGCAATAAATGACAAAAGGGTCTCCCATCTGAATTTTTTTTCTCCGAATCTTAACCACTTGTTTAAGTTATGGTTGATTAATTTCTTAATAAGTAAAGTAGCTCTATACACCTTAACAGAATGAAACGATTTTTGATAAAAATCTCATCAATGTATACAATTTTACATTATTTTTGATTCCTGAAATAAAAAGAATATCAAATCAGAAACTATTTGATATTTTCTAATATTTTTAGTCATCTATGCTTCATTTCTTACGCATACTTTTAGTTTATTTAGAAATAAACTTTATTTTTAATTAGATATAAAATTTATCGACTTTAATTAAAATATCGTTAGAAAAGTATAGTTTTTTAATTTTTAAAAATAAAATCTCAAATCGAAAAGAATGGATACATTTTTTTCCCCTCCTCACTAGGTTGTTTCCATAGCTCCAAGGTGCAGTCTAGCCGGTACTTACAACTCTTAAAATCGAGAAACAAGAAGTCATTTTGTACAGTTTTGTACTAGCAAAATTCTGCTTGCCATTACGTAATTACAAAATGCAACCAAAAGTTAAGACATAACATATCATGCCATTAAATGACTAATTAATTTAGACTAAGCTATTCTTTTCCCATATATTTCGAATTTGGTCTAATCAATTACAGAAAAGAGCAGACAAACGCGTTCAGAACTGTAATCCAGATAAATTATTACTATGGCAAGTACAAGCGTTTCTGCAACAGTATTCAACATCAATATACAAAAGGATGCAAATATATATCTTATTAAAGAAACAGATACCTCACCTAGAATAGAATTTTAAGTTCTAGTTTACAAGCGGTAACTTTTAAGATTTATGTACTCGTGCGTTTTTCTGCCCACTTAAATAATAAAAGAAAAGGAGCAAATCGCATGAGAAACTCTGCGTTTTCTTATCCAGAATGACATATATATCGCATGCTCTGTAAAAATACAAAAAGCAATAAGCGTAAAAAGATATGAGTTGATTTTTTAAAATATCATGTAACCTCCAATATTTATCATAATGTTTTCCACATATATGTAAGTGTGTGTGTAATGATATCTCATAATTTCGGTACTAATTAATTTCCTTTTTTATCTTAAACTAGTATATTATAAAATGATTTCTTATTTCTTGATCCTTTTACCACTTTTTATTTAATTAATTTTAACAAGTGCTCTAGAAAACCGATGATTTTGCATTTTCTCCAGCTCCGGACGAAGGGATAAATATCCCTAATGATTAGAACATTCTTTCAAAGATACCCAAGATTCCCTTTCCTAAGTCTACATATGTCAAAGAAATCTCCATCAAAATCTCATAGTAAAATTACTAAAGGGAAAATTCCTGATTATGCTCCCATATTGAAAAAAATCAAACTTAAAAATTTCAACACTTTTTTCTCATCTGAAAACTGAAACGCATCTGCTAAAAAATTTTTAACAAAATAAAGTCGCCAGGTTAGTTATCTGTGTTAAAAACTACTAAGGGATTAAAATTAATCCGCAAATCTGTGGAAGAGGCACGCGAGATGAATGCGACGCAGCAGCTAAAGCACCGCCGCTGATTTCGTCCCGTTTGATTGATTATGCTTTTTTTTCCCCTAGGCTTCAAGTCTTCGCAACCTTTCGGCTGCGCTCGTCAAAACCACGTAACCCTCTCCATAAGTAACTCAATTGCATGTCCTGCGCCGCATTCCTTTAATGCATTCATTTGTTGTGTGTGTTCCTTCTCATCGTCTCTTAGGAAATTTCTATTTACTGTCAAGCTCATAGCCTGTGCCTAATGACCCACTTAGATATTGATGTCATTTATGTGTTCCCTCCTCACCACAATAATTACGCATCTTCCTCACCGCGTTCAAGTTTGAGTGTGTTGCTCTCCATTACAGTGCTCTAAATTTTTCGCTCTCCTGTGATTTTGGTTCATCAAAAAGTGATTGAAATGCTCCAGAATTTTACAAATACTGTTTAAAGTAATATTTAAAATATTGCGAGTTTTTAAATCTTTTATTAAATCTATTATTTAAATTTATGCACAATATTAAAATGTGCTTCACTTGAAATTTGCTAGAATGCTATTAAGTTTAAAAAAAGATGACTGACTCAGCTAAATTAGATTTATCGAATCCCAAGGTTAAATTAAAAATAAATAAATAAAATTAATGATACATGATAATCAGAAAAAGTAGTAAATACCTCAGAGGAAATTTTTTCACACCTCTGATTGCAATTAAGCTATCCTCTGTTATTTCTAGTGTCAGAACACTCTCATGCTTCCTAACATAAATATTTTATTTTGCAATTTCAAAATACTTTTTTCTCATCCTTTACAAATATTTTTTATACTATTTATTTCAAAACTAATATTTATTATAAGAGTATGTAGAATCTGTTTTTGTTATTGTCATTTGCAAGTGTTTTATATGAAATCGTGATATTTTATTTAAATGAAATCATAACAATATTAATATTTTATTACTAATTTAATAATTTTGTTGAGCCAAACTTCCTAATGCTTAAGTATAATGTAGGCAAGCATACCATATACTACCCTCACCAAATTTAATTTATGAGCTGATTTTCAACAGAAAAATGGTCAAAATACATCTATGCACTACATGATCTAATTCAATAACGTTTTGTTATTTTTGATTATTTAGATTTACATAATAATTTTACAAATATAATTCTTTATCTTTTTACATTTATAATATCTTTATTGAAAATGATTTCTATATTAATGTAAAAGTAACGGCTTAGGTATCACTTTTAAGATACATTTAAATTTTAACTTCTTATTTTGACACCACTGTAATGTAGGATTGGGTGTCAAAGGGCTCTGGCGCACTTTCAAGGCTTTCGGTGGAGGGAAAAACTGCAATGATAACTCTTAATTTAGGTTCTAATTAATTAGCTTCAATTAGACCCTTTTAACTTCATTCTAAAATACTTTCTTATTTTCTGATCCAAATCCCACTTTTTATTTAATTACTTATAACATGCGCTCTAGAATTCTAATGATTTTCATTTTCTCACGCTCCGAGCGAAGGGATAAAAATCCCTAATGCTTACAACATTCTTTTAAAGATACCAAAGATTCCCTTTCCTAAGTCTACATGCGTCAAAGGAATCTCTATCAGAATCTCATAGTAAAATTACTGAAAGGAAACATTTTTGTCACTTTGCTCCTAGATCGAGTGACCCCACGTCAGTTTTGTTATCGCCTCCTTTCCTAATTATGCCTCCTGTAGTAAAATAAATCGAAATCAAAATTTCGAAATTTTCTTTTTCTCGGCCATGCAACCGCTAATGTCCTTACATATAAAATAAGAAAACAGTATGGAAGGGATGTAAGAAACTTCAAACTAAATTTTATAATCCAGATTGAATATTGTCTGAAGTATTGATGAGGCAGTGAAAAAAAAAGCTACAATTTAAATGAATATTTTAAAAACACATCTGTAACAATCAAAACGATAACTTGCATTGAGAAATACATACCATCATCAGTGAAAATAGCGGTGCATGTTATAGTAAGAAATGCAGGTGGTATGCCCGTTTTCTGATGCGGTTCACCAGGCTTCGTTTCCAGATATGAATGGTTGAAGTCATCATGAATGGGCATCGAAGATTTATAAGGCTCTAAAATATATTTTAGTTTGGGAAATATTATAGAAAAAATTTTAACATATTGATTTAAATAATTACATTTAATGTTAGTAACCTACAGTATTAAAAATAATTTAAAATCACAGTACATTATACTTTAAATTATTACCTTTTTCTAACACCGCAAATATAAAAAATAAGTTCAATAACTGCTTACTTTTAACAACAAAATCAGCTGATGATCCATGCAACTGCAAATCAAAACAGGATGATTCAAATTTTTGGTTTGTTGGATGACACGATAGATAGCTGTGTGGTTGTGTTATAGTGAGACATAAAAATGGATGTAAGGTTATTAAAGATGATGCATCCTGTATGGAAGATGGGATGACATTTTTACTGTCATCTAATGTTGAGCATATACTGTTAGACCGACCTATTTCAGCGTTAGAAAACATATAATTCATGGCAGTAAAGTCTTGAAAATGCTGTGATTTATTTTTGAAGTCACTATCATAATAAAAAAGCATAACAGACACAGTTCCCGCAGTGACTAATAGCTCATAGGGCACAAAATTAAGTTTGCTAAGTCTAACAAGGTTCTTTGGTCTTCCTTGTAAATTTGCTGAATCAGGAGTAAACACTCGAGGCGAAAACACACTTGAGCTTCTAGAATTTTTGCTATAATTTATGGGCGAAGACGATCCATCAATATGAACATCAGATTGTTTAGAAGCATTATCAAACACAGCGTGCACAAAATCCAAATTGTCTCTTAAAAGGGAGTACAGAAAACATGCCTGATGAATACTTAAATATAAAAACACTTCGCTCGAAATGCTGATTTCCGAAGATACACCAGCAACCGGTATTTTCTAAAAAATAAGTAAAACAGAAAATAAATTCAGAAATACACTCAAATCACAAAAAGTTTCTTTAAACAAAAAAATAAACAACCTAATCTTTGCTTTATTGAATAAATCTTGTAACCAACTAGATAAAATGCTAAAGGAATTTTGCTCAAATGTTTTATACTTAGAGGAAAAAATTATCTTTTTATAATTACTTCAATACCTTTTTAAAATGAGCAAATTTCATTAAAAAAATTTTTACATTAATATTATTTCTGCATTTCAAACCAAAAGAATACGTTTTAAATACATTAAGAACTTTTAAACACAAAAACTAGGCAGCAGAATCCCAATAACATACTTTTTTGCTGAGTAAATCATCGGCAAAATATTTGTGCATTTAATTGGTCCCTCTTCTACATTTCGAAACACATAAAATTAAAAATTGTGCCTGTGAATATCTAAAGGAATAGTTTTCTTCTCTTGAACACATAGAAAAAATACGATTAAATATGGAACATTAATAAATAATGCATTGTTTATCACAAGAAAAGAATACCTTAACTTCTTATTCATTTGGATATAATCTTTGTTTGGTAAGGTTCAAGAGATTACTTATTAATACTTGGCTTAAAATCACTTGAAAATTACTCTTCTTTTTTTAACTCTTGCATGTGCGATATTTTATTTTCACATATCTATTAAAAATTCGGTATTAATGAACATACATAAAATGTATAAAAATCATATTTTAATAAACCACTGAAAATTATATGGATATTTCCTTAAAATTAATGTGATTAATTCAAATAACTAATAATCGTAAGGACATTAAAATTGCTTCCCCAAAACCAAAAAAAAAAAAAAAAAAACTTTTAAGAGATACTGAAATAAACACGCACAAATTTTTTTCATTTTCTGTAATTAATTCACAGATAAAACAATACTTACTAGATTAGAAGTACGGTATAAGATATATGTGTACAAAATGCAATATCATTTAATAATAACTTTTTGCCTTAAAACAACAGGTTTATTTAATAATTATAATTTTATACTCCTTTTCGAGCCGAAAAATTTTTAATTTTAGGACAAAACTGTGGATTATACATTAATGCTCAGTGTTGGGTTAAATATCAGCATTCTCATAATATTTTTTCATCATATACTTTTGAATGATTTTAACTCTGTCTTATTAAATTAAGAACTTCACAAGAATATGACAAACAGCATTTTTTTTTATGAGATCAGAAACCAATAAAAAATTTGCCTGAAAATTTCACTTTTTTTTTTTTTTTTTTTTTAGTTTCTTAACAAAAAGTTTAAATAATCTAATCGTCATTTGTTTTTATCTTGATTCATTCAAAACAGAATGATATATGGAAGAAAGTCTCTAAAATAGTTTCAAACAACTCAGTATTTTGTTACCGCAAAGATAGCAAAGGATGGAATCAAAAATTATTATTCTTTGATGTAATCATCGTTCTTTGTTAATTAGTAGTTTTAATAACATCTCTTTCATTATTTTAAATTATAAGTTTTAATCTATTAAAAAGCTAAAAAATATACTTTACAATATAAATTTAAGTTTATATTTTTAGAAACAGAAGTGTTTATTAAAACATTTCTTAATTTTTTTTTATCGTACATCGGATAAATAAATCTACACATCACCAAGCAAATATAAATCTGAAAGGAAATAATTTTTTGACAATTTATATTCTATAATGCTTTTATTACAGAAAAATTCAAACCACATTCTACAATTATGAAACAATGATACAGATATTTTCATTAAAACTTCATTACATCTCATTTTGAAGGTACACACATTAATTATTCATTAAGATGTTCACATTATATAGCACAAATATTTGCCATTAAACTGACGTACAAAATTAATTTAGTTTGGCTACATATATTTATCTTATAATTATACACAAAATGCGTTTAAATAAAATAAACATGCTTACTTCTGTTGATTCAGAACTATCACAAACAATGGATGGAGCAAAAGCAAATCGGAGATTCAGAGGAGATATAATTGGAGTTACCATCGCTGAATCATCCGAAAAGTTTCTGTTTTCAGGAATAACACCTATATTCCATTCTAGAGCTGGATTCTCCCCCATTGTCAAAGGATAATGAGAAATAAATTCCTTCTTGGGATCATTCTGACATACCATGCTAGTACCAGAAACTGTCATAAAATCACAATTAATAATAGGGGGAAAAGTAGTACAGCTATTTAAAGACAATTTTTTAAATTTAATCCTTAACTGGGGACGTGAGGTCTGTGAGACCGTTGGCGATGGATTTTAGAGATGGATAGCTATTCTATTTTTAGCTCAATTGAATGGATTGACCCAGTAGCTTCTTGCTTTGTGACCTTCAATACACATGCACTTTTTCAACCGATTTCAGTGGATGTCTTTTAAAATAATTCAGTTATTTCTTCAAGCGCGGTCTCTAAGACCGCACCTCCCTGTTAGTGCCCCAGAGATGAACAAGGCTTAGCAGATGGCGCTAAAACCTGGGCCCCGAAATATCATCCAATTTACTGATCCTGTTATGAAGCAGTGCTCCAGACACTTTTAAATGAAGCAGAAAGTGATTTTAGTGATAAGGATAATTGTACAGAAGAGTTTTTCGATGAAAGCTCGCATTCAACTGATTTTGATATGTATGTTGAAATTAATTAATTTTTCAAGTGATAATGTATTTTGAAAAATTTATAAAATATATTAATATTTCAAGAGATATATATACAGATTTTATAGGTTGATTTTTATACTAGTTCTTAACCTGTATGTTTAAAATGGAGTAGAAAACCGTGCTATGAATGTCACATAAGCCGACAAAAAAAAAAAAGGCCAATTTTAACCATTGTGAATTTTTTTTATTTTTCATATAATTGTTTAACTTTACATTATATTTTTTCTTCTATATACCTTCATACACTGTAAAAATAAATATGATTTAAAAAGTAAAAAGCAATATGTTTTTTCAAGAATATTATTTATTGTACCATGTAATTAGAGAAGAGAATGCATGTTCTAACGTATTTACTTTTTTCAATAATAATATATTTTGAAACATTTCTAAAACATATCTATATATATAAAATATGTATCTGCAAAATATATTGGCAGTTTTTCATACTAATACATTCATTAGAAAATTTAATCTGAGTGTAAATGAAATGCGGTCTCGTAGACCGCACCTCTCCAGTTAAGTCCTAAAATTTCACCTCCCCAGTTAAGGGTTGTTTTATCATCTACTGGGAAAACATACACAGACTTTGACAATGGCATGTAATGAAATGTATAAATCACATTTCAGTTGTGGTTAAGTACATAATGAAGCGCTTTTATTAGTGAGCAAAAAATAATTCATCTATGCGATCAAAAATACTTAATGCTTTGTTTAATTATATACTAATTCAATTGCTTCTTCTGCTAATTTTTAGTTCAGCCATTTCTTTGAGACTTGTGTAAATTTCTATAAGCCGATAAAGAAATATATAAACGTTTCAAAATATCCATCAAACTAAAATTAGATTATCTAATAATTAAAAAATAGAAATACTTACTGGTGCCAAGGGTCAACCCATATATATCCATCTGGTACTGTCTATCTTCTACAGAAGCTCCAGGAAGTGCAATAGTTTTAGAATTTACAGCTGCGATATATATTTCCGATTCCAAAATAATACGTGGCAAAGGATTTTCAACTTGTGATGTCAAAGTCACACAATCAAGTTGCAACAAAAGTACATCAGTTACACTTTGATCAATTCGACAATTTTCTTTTAATACTGATTTAGTTAAAGTACAGTTTTCTGGTAAATACATCTGAATGATGTTAGTTTCAACATAGAATAAAGGCAAGTTCCTTCCACAGAATTTCATAGCGAATGTATCTTCTCTTGAAGGAAAAGAATGGCAAGTTTTTGTATCTGTAGTAAAAACTTCTCCAAAAGGTATACTAATTTGATTTAATATGTCAATTAATGACATCCACAAAATAACACCAAATGATTTTACTTTCAAATCAATTTCACTAATGTACTTCATTTCTTCAACTGCAATTTTAGTTTGTTTGTCACTAGAAGACAACTTTTCCTTAATATTTGAATGTAATGCTTGAGTGTAATTTGCAACTAAGAAAGGCTGATTGTCAGGCTTTACATGAGAGTGCTGTCCTAAATTGTTACCGTTCGTTATTGTTTTAGATTTTATATTTTTAGATACCATGTTACTGCAAAATACTACTTTTCCGTCATATGGTCCATGTATCCAAGAATCTGTTCCAGATCTGAATGTGAAGTAAAAACCGGCGTTAATGTGTGCCTGAGATAATAAAATATTAAGCATATAAAAAACTATTTTCATTGTAATTTAAAATATAAGTTTCAAAACAATTTAAAAATCGCCTTTTTATAGATTTAATGTTTCTATAAAACAGAAACAAGCCTAAAATTCGTTTTAATTTAGAATTATAATAGTTTTCTGCCCTTATACAAGCCAATAATTATGTCATAATGTTAATTTAAGATATTTAAAGCACTGGTTTTATATTACAGCATAAATCTTTATCTAACCTTAAGTTCAATTTAAATTTCTTCCAATTTGCACAAAATTTCAAAAATATTAATTTTTTTTTTACCTGAGCTTTGTTGTCAATGAATGAATACAGAGAAAGAGAACAATTAGAAAGAGAGCAATTAATTTAATCCTTGAGCTGTTATTTTAATTTAAGATTAAAAGTTTATGAAAAAATTGTTTAAATTATAAAAAATAAAAAATTACTTAGCATCATTATGAAATTTATTATGATTAAAATGTGACAAACTAAGAAACAGCAAAATTTTGAGAGGCAATAAATATACGAGATTGTAATATAATAAAAGGAACTACAATTTAGACACACATTTATTTAGTTTTAAATCTCTTACAAAAAAATGTTGATAGAGGTATTGATGATTAGTATGTGAAATAAGATTTTATATAAGAATTTTGTGCACAAAAGATAATGAGATTATATTAAATATTCTTATAGATTTGATTCTTTTTGTTTTAAACTGATATTTAATGTTTTTAAAGTGACATTACTTATTTTGAACAAAATAATGAAAGTTACAATCACCCTGATCTAGCATTTTATAATTCTTTTCTAAAATTACAACAGCATTTTTTCCTAAGTTAAGAGCTTTAGGAAATAAAATAAATTAACAATTAACTATACATCCATAAATAGAATGATATCATCACTGATATTCAGATAAATATCATTTATAACATAGAAACAAAAAACTACCTGCAAATATGTACTAAACTTTATTCAGATTTCTTCTATAACAAAAATATTTTAAAAGAAAGCACACACACACACACGCACGCACGCACGCACGCACACACAAAATCTTATTTCGACTTGAATTATCTAAAATATAAAATAAACTGCTAAATGCTATCTAAGATAAAATGTTTAGAAAAAACGAATCCGAATAAGAACAGAAAATAAACCTCTCTGAATAATAAAAAATGATACTCACGGCTTAACAAAACAAGTTACATTTAATGATGAGAGTTTGAATTTCATTTTTGAATAGATTTCTTGAATATCAACTGATGAAACAATTTCTTCAGCATCAAACTGTAATTTAAAATCTGCGAATAAAAATATATATATCGATAAAATGATGAAGCGAATATACACTGCTAAATCTTTTAATAAATAATAATAATGACAAACAAAATAAGTTTTCACCATCTAGATGACGCATATTTCCCTACATACAGAGCTTATTTGTATACAGTGGTAGATTTTCACATCATAAGGCCTCAGATGCAAAATTGCTTTGAAGCTACTCGTCCAAACCAAAGACGTCAAATTGCGGTCGGCTTCACGCTGTGATATATGTCATATAGACTTTGAGTTTCTTCAGATATTTAAGATATGATATATGTAGTAGGGGGAGTTGGGTAGATAGATATAAGGGAACATTTATACAGATTTTAAATTTTGATGTTTTCATTTCATCACATATATGATGTAGTAAACATTAGTGCAGTGCATAATTTTCGGTCGCGATTAATCAATGGTGATTTTCCGAGCGAAGAACACCTCTAAACTTCTTATCTAAAAAAAATTTGTAACAAGTTTGTATTTTGTAGTTTCTGCAATTAGTTATGTCCTCGGACCTGGGAATTTATTTCAAAGGAAAGAAAAGAAAGAAGAAAAAAAAAATCCTTTATTTTCCTGAATAGTTTTCAGTTTTGAAATACTCTTGAGTTGGTTTTGCATAACCGCCTATTTTAAGAAAAATAACTTTCAGAGGCAGATTGATACAATTAAATCCGGAGCACAATGAAATGTGTCTTCTAAGTGCATCAAAGTACCCTATTTCTATAAACACAATAATTTCTTAATTCTTCTCTTAGGTTACGTGTATGTATAGAATCCGCCCTTTTAATAAATTAACATTCTCACTTTAACCAGTCAACTGTTTCGACCCCATCGGAAAATGTATCAAAATTGTCATAAGCATATTTATTATATAAATATAATACATAATTAATCATAAATATAATAATAAAATAATTATAATATAATAATTGTCATTGAATAAACTCGCCATAATGTAAAATATAGTACTTTTTCAATGACGAGTATATTCATCAAAAACAGTTAACAGGTAAAGATTCTTTTGGCCTGCAATATTTACAAACTATCTGTTTTAACTGTTGAGAACCCTTTAGCTGCAGGAAAGACAGATGCAGCACCTTCTTCATGCCGTAACAAGACTTGTCCTATTCTATGGAGATATAGCAGAGTAATATTTTCCAAATATATAATTTCACCACTCTCGAATCTGCGAGAACCTTTGTCACAAATTTTGAGTTTAAAGAAAAAGAAAAGACGGAAGCAGGAAAAATCGAAAATTTATTCCGACACTCCCTGAAAAGAAAGGATGAAAGAATGATATAACGTAAAGGAATAGAAAAAAATATTTGAAAGAAAATATGTGGAAAATTACAAACATAAAGAAAGCAAGAAATATGTAAGAAAATTTTGAATAGCCTCTTAAAAAAACAATAATAATAATAAAGAAAAAGTGGAAGGCTTGAAAATAAAAACAGATTCCATGAATTTAAGAATAAAGATTTGTGATCTGATTTTCAGAATTTAATCATTCCAGTAATGACAATTCTTCTAATGAGATCTTGCTATTCCCTGTGTTAAAACCAAGTACCATAAATTACTATTTTATCTTTACAAATTTCAAATAAAAGATGATCATTAAACATTTTATTGAAAAAGAAAAAACATTTGTAAATACAAAGTTGGAGGCAATTTCATTTTTTATATAAGGAAAAAACAAACCATTTGGAGTATTTGTGTCAGAGGCAGTGGAGGCGGCAGAATTTTTCCGATGAGAGGCAAACATTTCTTTAATTTTATCATCAAAATAAAAAACAATAATTAAATTCGTGTTTAAATAAAGTGAATTACGAAATTAACACATAAACTAATTATCTGTTAATTAACTATTTTTAAGGTGTTGGGGTAGTAAGAATCGTACGATCAAACGATTAATGATAGAAAATAAAAAATCTACTAGTCGCCTTCGGAGATCGGCTATTTATCCACGCTTTATTTAAAAAAATTGCAAAATTAAATAATCAGGCTCCCAGGTATAACTACTCGAACTGATTTTGGAAATTTTTATTTCTTGTGAAAGCTAATGACATCTAGATGCATCATACATAGTCCCCTATTCCCATTTTCGTGAGAAATGTCTGAAAATCTACTTCACCGTGCATTCTCTGTGCAAAAAAACAATGACAGAATTTCCCAGTCACAGACACTAAATATAATATTTTGTGCAACAATTTCACTAATTTTTATTTCAAATGGAAACTCATGATTCTTAAATACATCATCAAGAATTGCCTTTAAATCTATCTCCAAATTGAAATATATCCTCAATTTCTATATATCTTTGCGATATATCCCCAATTTCGGGATATATCCCAATATAAAACTTAGAGACCTCAACCCCTACTTAACAAATTTTGGCAATTAATTTCGCCACTTTGAAGCAAAGCTAAGCAATCAAAAAGATCTATTATTACTATGCAATTATAATTTAAAATAGCCTTTCCTTCACATTTTGATACTATGCATTTTATCAAAAACTGGTCGATACGATTATTTCAATACCATAAATGAGGTCACTGATGGAGACTAGAATTAATAAGATTAATAAGTCATGCCAAACAAACCTTGAGGATTTACATCTTATCACAAGAAAGATTTAATAAAAGTATAGTTACAATAGTATAAATAAAAATTACACAATAATAATAGAGCAATCTGTTTGGTTATTTATACTTCAAAGGGGCGAAATTGCCAAGTTGGCGCTGAAAGTTGTGGAGATCCATGGAGGCTGAGGAAAGCGTACGATATCTTTCGAAAAAGGAGAGGAAGAGAGTAGATGACCACTGATGGCGTATCGAGGGATCATAAGCACATGAAACAAAAATATTCGAAATCAGTACAGTGGTTGTGGCTGGGAACTCTGTTCTGGGTTTCCTCAATAGAAAATGTAATGTGAGACAGTGCTTTTTTATTTTCTGTCGAAAATGGAGGGTCAATGAGGGAAGCGACTATTGATACCATATATGGAGGACATATCATATAAAACAAAAATTGATGAAAACGGCCCAGTGGCTGTGGCTGGTTCACAGGCTTTCCTTATTATTTTTAATACATATAATAGCATACATATAATAGCATTTTAATACATAAAAGTATAATATCAAACGAAATGTGCCGACCTAATATTGAATACAAATTCTCATATTATGATTTAAATCTTATAGCAAAATAAAATGACAGCGAAAACAAGTGATAATAATTATTAATTTATTATTAAACTTGACAACTGAATGATATTTTAAACTAGATGAATTAAACTTATGCTAAATAAATGGTCACTATATAAAATGAAATCTATCAAATCCATTTTAAAGAATTTAAGACAAATTTGGATTGTTTACCAATATATGATTGTATTATAGTTATTACTCATAACATTTTTGAATACATATTTAAAATAAAGTTATTACTAAAAAAAAATTGAGTATTAGTACGAAATTTTCTTAATTAAAATTATCTATCTATCCGAATATTTCATTTGGAAAATATTTTCTTTTAACTGACAGTTTGTATTTCTTAATTTCTCAAACAACTACAAGTTATTTAAAAGTAAGAATTATAGTAAAATATTTATATCTGTAAAATGCATGCAAATATCTTTGCATTCCAAATGTTTATAAAAAATTTTTCATAAATTTGACGTGCATCAAAAAGTAAAATTTTTTTTCTTTCTGTTCAGAAAAAATTTAAACCGTGTAAACTAATCGAAAGACGCTATATTTTCCTAACACTTAAGTCTTGAATAATAATACTACTCTAATTTCGTCTAAAAGTTTCACCGGCAAGAGATCAAAACAGTCGATGAAAGTAACAATCCTTACAAATTTTCATCTTTCATGTTAATTTCTTAGCCGCCTAACCAAAAATGGTCAGTAGCTGTGACACCTGATTCATTTAATACTAAATCCGTTATTCAGCGAAATGCAGTACCTCATTACAGTCTGTATGAACAACAATTAAATTAGATACCTAATATACTATCGATATCCTTTCGTATTGATTTTTAGGACTGGTTAAAAAAAAGTCCGCATAAATGCAACATCTAATACACGAATCACTATTTCATATATTCTACAAAAGTAGTACAATTTAGTGGCTGAAAGAAGGATAACTGAATCAAATGTTCGATATTTTGACGACTGTATCCATCTCATCATTTATTGGCAGCGCGACTAAAAATAATCGGCAAAATATAACACCAGTTTCACTTGTCGTCATTCTAGTTTTTCTAGCAACATAGTGCAAACTACACACTGAATGGATTACAACTGAGTGAGACATTTCACAGATTTAACCATTGGTTGCCACTCAAATCTGAAAACACAGAAAAATCCCTGTGTTTTCCTGGAAATGCAAAAATAGTTATAATACAGTATGATTTTAAGGAGTGGAAAAAGCGAGGTAAGGAAGCAACAATTTAACATTATTTGTAATAACAGCATATTAAAAGAATTTTTATGTTGACATAAAAAAACAATTTCTCTTTATTTATTATCTAGAATTTAACAAAGACAAAATTTATATATAAGGGCGGAGGGATTTCTTTAATTATCAAAATTAAGGACTCTGGTGAAATAAAACACAAAACATTTTTGTTATCATGATACAAATCATTTAATGATTACTTAGCAAAAAAACATTACAAAGCAAAAATACTTTTTTTTATTTATTCATTTTTGCCAATGTATTTGGGCATGAATTTCTCATCATCAATGTTTCATCATCTTTCATGTATTTGGGCATCAATTTCTGTAGACTTTTCAGCTATCAGTTTCATGGAGCTAATCCTTAATAAATAAGGTACTGCATTTTTGTACGGCTCTCTGTTGTATTTTGGTTATATAACTTTCAGTAAACAAAGGTGAAAATATTTCCGATATATCATTGAATGCATTACAGGACGAATGTGATGCAACAAGTTTTAATGCCCATAAAAATTCTGGAACTAAAAAGTTCGAAATCGTTTTATTTTCGGACATTAAATTTGACGTTTTCGGACTTGACATATCACTTTCTCCTTCATTCCTTTAGATACATAAATATTAATTATGACTTTTTTAAACTGACACGCTATTTCCCCCCCCCCCTCCCCTTTTTGGCATGACTAATAAATGCCTGTTTTCCCATATTACTTAGACTTATTATTTTCTTACAAAGCGAGCAGTACGTACGCAACAAATGGAAGGAATTCTCGAACCGTTTCAGCAAAATCAGCACTAATTTTTTTTATTCGTCCCATTCGTATTAAATACGGATTTTGAGCCGCTTAATGTTTTAAAAAATTCTCTAATCTACTCTGAATGCATGATTTCTCAAATGATAAACAAACCATTCAATAAATTTTCCTCAATATTTCCTACAAAGTTATTTAAATAATAATTAACACATTGATTTAATTCTGAAAAATATTTATTTTTATAAATCATGCATTTGATATCCATGACTTATTTCGCCTACTAGTATATGTTGTGATGGAATTCTCAATGGGCGCAATTAACGGAATATCTTTCTTTGTAATGGAATTTTCACTCACTTCCTGATGTAGTTTCGTTTTGAATCTGTATATGTGTTTCCATACTCTATGATTAGACACAATTTCAGAATTTACTTATAAATTGACCAATCAATTTACTTAAATACATTTTAGTGGTACCACTTGATAGTGAAAATAAGAAAAAAAAATCATTTTAAGATTCCATAATGAAAACAATAATAATTAATGACTAAAAAGTAAAAAACAATTATTTCCTTGTTTACTAATAAGCGTGTTTCTTATTAAATTTATTTTATATTCTGGATGAAAGTTAGCTAGGAATCAGTATTATCAAAAATTGTTTTTAATTGAATCCCGCACTTCCTAAGGCTCATCCTACATCTTGTCATATCATAACAGTTTTAACGGCGGGAAATGAAGACAGATTATAGATGTTCCAAGCAGGGGGGGGGGGGGGCACAAAACGAAAATATGTTTTTAATTTTAACGTTCAAGAAAGCCAGTAGATAGTGAGTAATATACAGCACTTGTATATTTTTTAAATCCAAACTGTTTTGATAAAACTGAGGAAAATAAATTTTAAAACTCTTTCTTGATCTGTTTCAATTCGTGAAAAAGTCTAACCATGGAAATTCACACTGAAATAAGAGCTTTTGCTACGATTTAAGTTATCTAACATTGCATAGGAGCATTGTATGTACAATATGCAAATCTGGAAATTAATGTTTATAACTGGCGTCGTTGAGAAGGTAATATCAGCCATATAATGTCAAAGTTCAGAAAGTGAAATCTTTAAAAAAAATTATTTCGTTATCTACACATAAGGAGAGCATAATTTCGAGACGAAAATACATGTCACTGAACTTTCGACGGTTGATATGAAAGAAAGGCACGATTAAGTGCATATTTTGTACATTATTTTGATGTTAAACCAGTGAAACCAATTTGTTATCAGTTTTGTAGTTGTCTTAATACCTGGATGTGAAAGCAGTTGACAAGATTCAACTGTTGTTTATAGAAAAAAAAATGATAATTCTTCCTGTAGATAGAACAACAGAAAAAAAGAATAACATTCACTTAAATTTGTATTATTGGGTGATTCACGAAAATTGCAGATACACCCTTCTAGAAATTGTGTGATTCACGAAAATTACTGATACACCCTTCTAGGAAAAATTTAAACAGCTCAATTCCTCAGTAGTTCGCAAAAAGTTTCTCTTCATATGTATTGTCTTTTATTTGAGATTTTATTAGTTTACTTCGTTCACATTTTGCTGAAATGCATCCCCAACATTTGTTATCAGTTATTGATGACAATTCATCAGTTATTGATGACAAAGTTAAAAAAGAAACAAAATGTGTTTGAAGAGTAACATCAACAAATGAAACATTTCCATAATCTGTTAATAGGTGAGGTGTACTACTTTTTTTTTGTGCTCCTCCCCAATAGTTCATGAGTATTTGCTAAACTTTTGCACAATTTCGAATAAATGCAATTAAAAGTTTACTATTTCAAAGAATCAATATAAGATAGAGGCTTCGAACATTTTTCAATTAATTCATTTATTTCCCCAGAATTTGGCTTCAACCACCTAAAAACTTTTTATCTTAAAAACTTTATTTGAGGAACACAGGAAATGCATTTTGAAAGATTACTGTAAAGTCCGTGGTCATTTCACTAATGAAAAAAAGATTGGAAACGAGCTTCGTGTGCGTGCTTCTTTATCAAATAAGGAAATAAAATTGTCATCGAGGTAATAAAATACAAAATCCAACTAAGCAAGCACTGTATTCGTGAATAGACAGAATGTTTGTGCTGTGTTTTTCATTCCATACATCATATGTACATATTCATATATGATGTATGGAATAAATAATCCGAATAGAGTTTTCATATATTTTTAGATGATACCGGCTTCATGGACTAGAATTTGTACAAATTATATACTTTTGGAACATATAAGAAATGATTATAATTTAAGAAGAAAGCTTTTAGAAAATAAACGGAAATAGTTTCTACATTTAAAGCTCTAAAATTATAAGAAAATTTCTATAGTCTCTACATTCTTATTTAATGCCATTTATAAGGGACTTACCTGTTGTTAGATGATCAGCTAATTTTTTTTTGAAACATGAAATCTAAATTCTTTCTATCTACCTTGAATTTCTAAAAGATTCTTTTAATATCCCTTTAATTTTAAAAAAATATTCAGCCATAAAATAATTATGAAATTTACAGGTTCTATTTAACACATACAGTTTTTTTTTTTTCACACACAATCAGTCATCGATTAAAGCTGCAAAATTATAGCACCTCCTAAAATTTTTAAAACATTTATTTTGTTTTAAAAATTTGTTCTCAAGATTCAATGAATTACAAAAATAAAAAATAATAAAAGTAAAGAAAAACGAATGAAAACATAAAATCAATCAATAAGAAGGAGAATGAAAATCAGGGCTGTTGCAGAGGCCAGTCTCAGAAGGCATCAAAATTCGCTCTCTAAGTAATAGCTATGAGTGAAAATGAAGGATTCCCCCTATCGGGTTTAGAGGTGGCTGGACCACTCTGGATACAAACCAAGTTTGGTGTGCAGCTAACTATGTGGTACCTCTATTTTTGGCCCTTTCCCCTCCAAGGTCCATTTTCCACCCTTTATTAGGCTTTTACGTTGAATCGATGGGAAACCATCTGCTTTAATATACATTCATTTTCTTGTATTAGATAAAATTAACTCATCGAAATTAGATAATGCGATATTTTTTAAAAATATAATTAAAAAGTTTTGGGCTATTTAGGGATTAAATATCCCTTTGCCTTCCAAAGACTCTCACTCAGCAAATGATTTAATGCCGAAAATCGAGAGGTGACCCTCGCTCTCCAATTTACTTGGTGCGGAAATTCGAATCGCGGTGATAAATATTGTTTCTTTTAAAAAACTTAGCATACATTTGAAATATCGCGTGTAAGTTTAAAGATTAATAAACTGTGTGAATATAAAAGGTTATTATGCTAAATTTTATATGCACTCATTTTAAGTTAGAAGTAAGAAATTCAAAGCGCTACGAAATGTCTCGAGTTGCTGGTTTCTTCGCGTGAAAACAGCCTCTAGGTTAAAGGATGAATTATTTTTAAGAAATGCATTTCAAATGTGTGGATTTTTTTTCTTTTCTTTTGCAGAACTTTCTTTCAGAATGGGTTTTGCAGCACTGAACTGACAAATACTACATGTTTTACCATAGATTAAACAGACGATTAAGATGAGAAATTTGTATGGCTTTAAAAAGATTATACCTATGATTGATCTTCTTTTGTCTTAAATAATAAAATCGAAATTAAAAACTTTGAAAGTCAAGTTCCATACGTACATTTTAACCCAAAGTTTAAATTTTTGTTCTATACATTTAAAAACACTTTGTTTTAGATAATGTGTGGCATACCTTTAATTTTTGAAAACAAAAAGAAAAGATATATTTTCATTTTACAATGGGTGAGAAGTGAACCAAGTTTTTTAAATATAATTATTTAAAAAATTGCATTAGGAAATTTTTTTTAATCAAAAATTTATATTAATTTTTTAAAAATCTTACACGATTAAATCTTAAAATAACAAACTTAATTGATTTCTAGAGCAGAACAACTAATTTATAGATTTTATTTTTGCCAGTTTTTCATTAAATTGCAACTAAACAATATTTTTTAATGGTCTTCCTGATAATCTGTTATACTTTTAATGAAACGACTAACTACAACAACAATAAAAAAAATTATTTTTCATTTTTGCATATTTTTTTGTCTAAATAGTTTTTAATTCGGTATTAATATCACTTATCTACTTATATTATTCAAATTGTACTTACTATTACTGCTGGACTCTGGGGAAAGTTTACCAAACACAGTAACACACAGCTTGGATAAAGCAAGCTGAATCCATATCGTCATTCTCTGAGTTGGCTTGCTTTCATCCATATTCTGTGATTTTACTTCACTGGTAGAAGTTTTTTTACAGTGACTAGCATCCCCTGCCTTCTTGTAATTGAAATTTGTTTCACATGGCTTTATTTCAAGATTCGTCACACCATGTTCCGATACATCAGGCGTTTTAAATTTAAAATAATTTATCCATGATTCTACTCTTTCCACAAACTTAACAACATTAGACACAGTGTCGAAGCAGTGAACTAACAGTTCTGCCTAAAGAATGAAAAGAGCAATTACTGCACAATACATTTAATCACCAAGAAATATAATAAAAAATTTACAAATAAAGAAACCGCATAGATAAAATTTAATTTAATGAAATCAGCACACAAAAATTACGGCGACATATTCTTAATACGTTAAAAATAAATCGAATAGCTTGAATGATCACGAGAAGAATCAATGAAAACGTCTAGCGATTTCTATTCAAAACTATAAATTAATTACAACAATTATACAATTTCGAAATATTTATATGAATGCTGTAATGGATCTAAATTTAAAACAGTATGCATTACACGCGATTATTTCAAAGGGGTTCCCCAAATAAATCAGCAGCAGGAACCTACAAGAAGCTTCTTACAGCTCTAACAAGACCAATGGAATGCATGTTGATTATATATATTTTTTTAATATAACTTTCACAAAAATAATTGTTTGAATTTCCTATTTAAATTGTTTCTAGCGGCTTAAATCCATTAAAATAACAAAGATATCCTGAAAAAGGGTAGCAAAAGTTCATTAAAAACTTTCAAAACGATTTTAAATTTTTAAAAACGTTTTTAATTTTAAAAACATGATATATTTTAGATGTAAGATGATCGGTAATTCAAGTTCATTACACAGGTACATTTATTAATATTAAAAGCGGGAAAGTATATCTTATACAGGGTTGCCATTCCAATGTGGGGGAAAAATCCCTGCATTTCCCTCGTACGTATATGCAATATAAGAGGAAATGCGCGAACAGCACTCATCTGGTAATTATAATGGAATAACAATACTCCATAGTTTCAATGGATGAAAGAAGTAAGATTTTTCGATAAATGTGAATTTAAACAAGACGTAATTTTTTAAACAGCAAAATTTTTGGATATGTGTTCACAATTTTTTATAGTATTCTTCACAAATATTAAACACACTACTTAAAAGCCTCTTTTTTTTTCAGTTTTGGTAGCTCGACTAGTAATCAAGTAACTGCAGTTATTATTCCAATATCAGCCTTAGATTTTCAGGATCATTAAGCTTTATCAAAAATAAGTGTCTAATATTTTTGCTTCTTCGGTTATGCTTCTTTTGACAATGCTTTTCATTACCTGCTTTTAAAAAAAATGAAAATGTTTTCATGTAAGAGAAGCACCATTGGTTCAGATGTCTGAATTTTAAAACAATGGCTGAAGAATATTAGCAATAAAAAAGAAGCTAATTTTAATCAGAATCAATGTATCATGACAGGCTTTATAATGTTATCAGATCAGATCCAGGAAAAGTGCTTTTTTTTATTGAAATGTATACATTTAAATTATCAAAAATCAAAAATTTAAAAAGTACTTTCGCACACACTGATCTTTTCTACTAAGTGGAAAGAAAAAACTTCAAAGAAAATTCAGAAGAACCAGTAATCGGCACGTCTAATGGACAATCTTTAAATATTCTATACATTGCTTTTAATTTTTCATTTCAAGCATTTATGTTCATAGTGAAAGGCTCAACGGATTATGCATAGATCAAAAGTACAGAGATCTAAAATTTTACAGTCGGTTTCGCACGGAAGTTCTTCTTTGATATGTTTTTAAATTTTTAAATTTATATTTGGTACATCCATACTAATTTGTAAAAGTAACTGTAAATAAAAAACTTGATATAAATTCTTTAAAATTTTCGAACAATTCTTGAGCAGTATATATAATGAAATATTAAAAATACTGATATTATATTGAAATATTTAAAAATATTGATTTCCAATATCTTGAGGAGACTAATGATTGATTCACACCAATACCTTACAATAAGATCCATTTGGTATTTTTGTGAAATGCAGTTCAAAGTTTCAACAAAGCACATTACAAATTTTTTTTATTGTTTAAAGATTTCTCAGGAGATTAGTGAAAAAAATCGAGCTAATTCTTAAGAAATAAAGTACATTTTTATACGATTTAAAGTACATTTTTTTGGTTATTTCACTATTAGTGAATAAATGTGAAAATATTTCGGATATACCGCTGAATGCATTAAAAGACAAATGTGACGGAACATGTTTTAACGCTCATGAAAGTTCAGCTTTGAATAATTGTTCTTGACATAAAAATTCGAAAATCGGCTTATTTTTGGACATCAAATTTGATGTTTCCGGACTTGGTATATCATCTTCTCCAGTATTCCTTTCAGATACAGAATATAATATCAATTATAACTTTTGTGAACTGGCACGCAATTTTTTGTTTTACTTCTTTTGTCATGACTAATAGGTGCCTATTTTTCCATATTACTTAAGCTTATCATCTTCTTACAAATCGAGCAGTGCGCAGCAAGCGGATTTTGCGGAACTTCTCTAAGCCGTTTAGCAAAGTCAGGATTCATATTTTTATCCGTTCAATCTGTATAAGAATTTTGAACAACACATTGCTTTAAAAAAGTCTCTAATCTACTCAGAATAAGCTGACAATTTCTCAAATTATAAATAATAATAATTCAATAAACGCACGTGTGAGTTACAAACACAACCGCGATGCTATCGCAAATTGACTGTTGTTACTCCCACCAGAAAAATTTATTCTATTTTCTCACGCAGTTATAGCAGTCTCGGGTAGTGTAGAACTTGTAGAATAAACTTGTAGAATACACATTTATCTTTGCATAAAAATAAGTAGCATATTAATTAAAACTAAATTAAAATAGTTAATTAAATTTAAATAATTTTATTTTGTTTAAAAATGCATCTGGATTTATAATCTTTTTGTTTTAAAATTTTAATTTTATCATTATGTATTCCAATAATAAATATTTATTCTGGATGAAAGAAAATAAAAACATATTAACCAAAAATATTTGTAAATCTGAAATTGAATAAAAGTTATTAAAAAAGAAAAAAATCCTAGCCAGGTTCGAACCCTGACCTTCCGCATACGAGATGGTTACCTAGACAACCATGCCATCAGGATTATCGGGACGGGAGTCAAGTCATCAGTATATAAGCTTTACCAAAAGTTTGAGGACCTTTTTCTCGAAATTGACTGGCGTTTTAATATTTTCATGAATGAACAATCTAAATATATATTATCATTATACTAAATCTGATCCCGAACACATATTTCACCCCCATGCCCTAAACCTTGTAAGTCCGATTTTACAGTGAATCTAGTTTATCAAATATTACTCGCATGACTTTCTTAAACTTTGCTTATGAATCATAACATTATTTACAAACGTTCATGCCTCACTTGTCTATGAGTTGTGTAACGACTGAAATAGTTATTTTAATCTCTGAATTAATCGATATAAGTGAATATATAGAAATATTAGAATGAAAGAAAAATACTCATTTCCGTTTTTCAGAAGTTTTATTTTAAATTCTAGAGAAAATGAGTTAAAAAGTTTAACTAATTTATTCCTCAATTCTGTGCTCCCTTGCAATGGCACCCAGGGCACGCTCTGTTAGATCCACAACACTGTATCCCCCGCATCTTGTGCACAAAAACATATAGTTACATTGTAATGTGTTTAATTTATTCCGTTACGGATATACTCATTGTTAACAGCTGCTGCATACATTATAATATAATCATCATCCACCAGTTTACAAAAACAGAATAAATATAAATAGCGTTTTAAATAAAGCAATTTAATCAAGAATTTTACCAAAGGATTATCACTAAAGCATATTTATGTTAAGAGTTTTAAAAAATTATTTCACGGTACAAATGAAGGTTTAGGCAGCTGAAATAAAAAATAAAAAAATAAACTTGAAATTCCAAAACTTTACCTGAAGTGCTGAAAAGTTTAAATGTACGTATTTACTATCCATATGAATACACAATGCTATCTGATTTTCATAATTCTTGAAAGACAACCCAACAGTAGGTGACAGCGTAGTAGGATATACCAAATAGGTGTACTTAACATCTTTATTCTTTTCTACAGAATATATAGCACATGAGTCTATTTGCAAAGTCCAACGAAAGCAATCTTCACCTACAAGATTTTAAAAAAAATGAATGCAAGTAAAAAGAAATGCATATTTAAAAGTTTAACACTCTCATGAGTTTTACATGTTAGTTCAACAGATCGAATTATAAAACTATCTCATAAATTAACCAGAAAAAGTAAAAGAGATTTGTAAATTCTTTATTGAATAAAGTTTAGTGCAAATTGTAATTAAAGTTAAATTCAGTGAGACATCCCAGCAGAACAACTATGACAAAAATATAAGAAATATGCAGATAGGTAATGACGTTTAATTCATAGGAAAAAATTTTACATTCAGAATAAAAGTAAAAAAAGTATTGTTTTATCGGAAATTCAAAAACAACAACAAATATATAGACATTTTCAAAATAAAACTGATTTTCTTTTCTTTCATGAAAACTGAGAATAAAGATAAAAGTAAAATATTAAAAAGAAAAACCTACAAAATGAACTGAAAAAGTATTATGAAAATGTGTAAAAGAAATGACAAGATAACTTATTACTATAAAGGGAAATCTTACTAAATAAAATATAAATTATTTTCATACGGAGTACTAGTGCATCATTCAAAAAGCTAAACATTAAAAATTTTTATTCAAAATATATTTAATAACAAAATATATTACATAAAGAGTAATACAGAAAGTTAATGAACAGTTAATAGTATGAAGAACAAATCAGGTAACGAATACTTTCGCAGTATTTTTCATTCCGTACAACGAACGAATGCTCGGATAATGAACACATTATAATGCCATCCTATTCTGATTTCTAAAAATTATGAATTTATATTCTCCAGATAAGACTTCTGAACAAAGACTTTCTGACAAAAAACAAAGACAGCATTCATAATTTCTTTTAGTATTATTCTATTAACATAAAGTATTTCCATGACTTAGTTCGATATTTTGAATTCTCTACAATACTGCGAAGATAACGTACATTACTGTACATCTTGAATTATTAAAATGAATTATTAAAATATATGAATTATAAAATATATAAATAATATTTTTATAAACATTTAAAAAAGTAATAACAGTACTTAAAAGGATATGAAACAAAAATGGATTAATGGACAAGGTTTTAAAATAGATCATGAAAAAAATCAGATAACTGAAGAACAACAAGGATTTTTAAATGAATGAATGGAGGGATGGGATGAATAGATGGACGGGCGAATGAATGGCTCACTTATTCTCACACACACTCATACACACAGAAACTCAGAGAGCTATGTTTTCTTACGAGAAAAATGCGAATGACAAGAGGGCAAATGTCAGTAATTGCAGTTAAAGATCTTTCAAAGCATTGGGATAGTATATGAAAAGTGTTCTTCTTGTTGGCTTCATATTGGCATTTATATTAGGCTGATATTCGTAAGCTTGGGGATAATTACAATGACAATATTATTAGTCACGTTCGAAAAGATCTGAAGAAGAGTGAAAAAATATCAACATTCGAAAAATTCTTTAAGTCAAGAATAGGAAAAAGGGATGAGAAACTTAAGGCATAGTGGCTGAATGACAGCATATGCAATATTTAGCTCTTTTTGTAAATATTTATTATTATTACTTGCATATTTAATTTAATTTTTTTCATGCTAATTTGTTAACAACATTTTAAAAATTCAAATTTCCTAAACTTTAATTTGATGATTTTTCCATTCTGCAACAAGTTTCAAAGTAATGTGATTTGAAATTTAGAGTTTGCATTTTTTTATTTGCTAAGTAACCAGCACAAGAAATGAAAGAATATATAGGTATATATTACTGTTATTATCTTTATATTAAGGCAGCAGAGATTATATTAATTATTTTTCGGTAAAGGAAGGTACCAGAAAGAATTAACACCCTTCAAGAAGAAAACCGATGACCAGTTAAGAATATTCTTTTGAATGACTTATGCCCATTAATAGAATATCCACCATATATTAATAAAATTAATTCTCAGTAAAATTAGTTACACAACTAATCTTACAAAATTTAATTGATATATTCGAGGAAATACCAAACAGAATTTGTTCCTTGGTCGCTATAGGAGACTTTTTTTAAAATTTTTTTTATTTCAATGAAATTTATTATTCTTTTATTTATTTATTTATTTTGCCTTGAATAGTGTTGATTGAGTAAAAAGTTTGTTCTTCTTTTGCATTTTTTTAAATAAATTTATTAAATTGCACTTTCATATGGTCCCAAATATATTGTGATTTGACAAATATTAATATATTTGGCAATAAATAATCACTTCTAACTTAGTTTCGGAATTCATTAAAACTTTATTTTACACTGATTTTAAAGTTCTTAAAAGTTTATTTTTCTAACTGAACAAAATAATAATAATAATTAAATTTTTGATAGGCAGAACATATCAATAAGAAGAGCAATTTGATTTAATTCTAAAAAATAATTAGCCATTTTAATGACAAAATATTTATAATGCAAAACTAGGATTTATGTTACTTTCCATGTTAAGCAATCTCTTAAATACTGATTTCCAATTAAAAAAGTCTAATCCACTGATACAGAATACATATATACAGGAAAGAATGCCTTTCCAAGGTATTATCAAATAATCCATATCAGCAATTTTTGGTTAATATTCACATTATTGCATTTAAGTCGAAAATATTTTCATCATAAATTTATCACCAATTAAATACCTGTTCAGTCACTCTACTAATTAAAGACAAAATACACCAAAGTAACTTATAGCAACCTTTACATATACACAAAAATTCTGATCATTTTATACTTAATGTTTTTAACATGTAAGATTTTTTTTGACATTTACACAATAAACTAGATATGCTTGTCATTCAACAATATTCTTTTATTTTAATGTGGAAGTGATTTGAGTTCATATAAATTGTGTTGTTGTTGTTTCTGATCCCAGGTGATATAGCTGCGCTATACCACCTCCATGAAACCAAAGACCTCTAAAAAGTCCAAAAACAAAAGAGGATCCCTTAAAACCGCAAAAATCGTAAAGTTTAAACATTTAAGAATATGATTGGGGGAGTCTTGATCTGTCTTGCACCAAGGACATTCAGCAAAGATAATCCGTCCGTGTTGGAAGGTGAGGGATTTGGTGTCCACTTAAAAAACGAGAGAGAGTCGTTTGCTGATTTCTAGATATTCAGACGGTGACACCAACCGGGACTCTTAACAAAGTACCAAGGGTGAGCAGATGGGTTTCTCCAAAGTGCACTCGACTCCATCTTTCTGATAGAGGAGATATCAAAATAAGTTAGTGTTACATCACTATGAAATATGTCAGCTCAGGCAGTCTTAGCTAAGTCACATTACCATCTAAACCATCTTACCATTACCTATCTCATTACTATTTAAACCAACATGTGAGAAAACCCACTGAAAGTGTCTAGAACGTTCAGCAGAGAGCCTGGCAATAAGGTCTAAGATATTCATGCTAATCTTGTCCCCCCACTTTCGTCCAATGAGAAAGGTGCTGCATAGAAGGACGATTGTCCGTTAAAATCCAAATGTCCCCGAAGACAATATCTGAGAACGTGTCGATATGTTGAAGTACCTTATAGATTGCAATAAGTTCGGACCTGAATACAGCACAGTTGACAGGATTACATAAATTGTGTTTTCTATAGCTACTTACTTGTTGCATTAGTAAAAACTCAGCACTCATTTACTACATTTTGGAACAAGAGGCACCTGATTCGCTGCACCAACATAGCATTAATTGAAATATAATATAAATAAAGAAAAAATGTGCTTCATATTGTGCATTTATAAATTATATTGGTACACTAAAGAAACCATGTTGTTTAAATTTTGATAGGCATTATTAAGTGAATTAGACAGGATGCATAGTGAGAAATTGCTGCAAAAATTACATATTTTTTAAGCACTTTAGCAAAAAGAAAGAAAAAAAAACTTTGTATAAACATGCATATATAAACTTGCGTATTTTCTAAGCATAGGAAGTTGTCTGTTTTATTATACAAAAAGTATTATATTGAAAAAATGCTATAATTAATTTTAAACCTGCATTTTTTAAATTAATGTTTATTTCTGTATTTGCCCAACGTTTTGTATTGTAAAACAATTTATACCTTTTTGGTTTTGATATAAAAATATCATAAAAATGAAAACTATCACTTTCAAAAATTAAGTTTTTATAAAGATTAACAATAAAAATATAACTTTTCCAATATTTCTTAAAATTAGCAAATTACTAATTAGTTTGGATGGATACATAGTTTTTGAAAACATCGGCATTGATTCAGAAGCGTAGTAAATTTTTGTATTAGATTTTTGTGTATGCAGAAACTAATAAGATTCGACTTGGATGTAATGAAAAGTATAAATTTCCTCCTGTATTAACTCACCATTTTTAACAATCACATTCCACTATGGTTATCATCATAAGATTGGCAAAACTGCCACAATCCCATGTTCTAACTGAGTTTCTTAGATCAAAATTCTTTTTTATAGAAAAGTACAGCAGTGTTTAGAAGTATTAGATTATAAAAAATCTTCCCGCTTCTTACTTCTGAAGTTTAATAAAGGAATTTTTTTAAACGTTTCGCATTTCGAGAATTTAATAAAAAACCTGCTTTTTATCGCATACGCAAAAAGAAGTACAATTCTCTTACTTTATCTTTAACAAAATTACACAAATACGTGATTAAATATTTTACGAAGAAATGAATATAATTTAATTATTCCTAATTTTCATAAATAACGGAAACAAATTCTCGAAATTAAGAAAGAAGGCAGCTCTGTAGTTAGAAGCAAAATGAAAATAAAAAAATTCCTACACCTGCATTAAAATATTTTTTTTCTTTGAAGCCTGCGCGAGACAGTATATCACATGCTTCCAAATTTAACAACACTCAGCAAGCGAATAATCTTATTCAATGAATTGCTGTAAAGTTATTAAATTTAATTTAAAGCAAATAAAGCACTTTTTTTTTTATCAGGATCCTTAACAGCGGTAAAATCACATGACTCAACGTTTCGATAATAATAAAAAAATATTACTTTGAATTTCATTACAATAAAAATCATAAATTGTGTCTAAAATTAATTTTTCAAAAATTACTTAAATTTAAGAAAAAGATGCATTCATTCAAGGAAAACTGGTATAATTGAAAAATTATTTTTTTAAATTTTCAGATGGCATAAAAATAACTTTTGTGCGATGTTATGGCCGAAATTCATTAAAGTTGTTTTTATTTATTAATTAAACTCCTAATTAAAATTTTGAAAAACCGTTCTGGGTGGCTCTCTACTACCAAAAACGCAAATGCTTGACTAATTTCCTGCTCCTAACTTCAATGGCTTATGCTGCGCGTTGCTCTTTCAAACAAGACAAACTTTTACTCAAACCTGTATAGAAAGATTTCATTTGGAAATAAATTCTATTAGAGCAAAAAGACCAAGAGCAAGAATTGCCCCCCCCCCCAAAAAAAAACAAAAAAAAACAGAGAATCTAAATCTTTGAGAATAAAAGACATGAAAAACTTTTTTTTTTGTTGTTGTTTCTTTGAAATTTTTAAGTAATAGAAGTAGCAGAGTTTTTGAAAATAAAAACTAAAATTTTGGGTGGTTGGTCCAACAAATAATAATTCTCAAATGTATGAGGACATTTAAAAAAAACACTGAGAAAGAAATCACGATACTGGATTTTATGCAATCGACTAATGTAATTAATTACACACTGCAATGAACTACAATTCAATATAGTACAGTAAAATCCCGTTAATAGGACATTCAAGGGATTGCTTCAAAATGACATATTGATGAGAATGATGATCGAATGAGTAACGTACTAAAGAGGCTTTACTGTGAGCGTTTTTAGAGTGGCCTCTCTCATGTTCGATATATCTCTTTAGCGTACCAAGTTCATCCTGCCGTATCTTCCGTTGACATTTATCCATACATTTATCAAGCACCTTTTAAAAAAATTTTTGAATATCTAAAACACTAAAAATTGTAATTAGATTTATATTCGAGTCACAACAAGTAAGACATAGAAGGTATTTCGAACTGTCCCTTCGGGATAATCATTCCAGCATTTCAATAAAAGGCATGTAAATTGTTGAAGGAGTTAGGCTTACAGTCACTAAACGCTCTCTTAATATATATGAGCACCTCTGGATTTATTTCATTATAGATTCCTTCCACGAATTGTTTCCTTTTATTGGTTTTCTTCCTTGATGCATTCGGTACACAAACCTTTAGGATCATGATTTCGAATTAACGTATTCAGCATTTGGGGGAACAATAAAAAAGAGAAAAATGTTTTCCTACATTTTAGACAATTTTTAAGACGCTGCGCAACTTGTTTGAATATTGTACAGGAATACGCGGATTGCTTGTAATATTAGTCCTCTTTAAAATGTCTTGAACTAAATGCCAGTATACATATTTCTCTCTCCATACATCCTACACATTCACTTATACTTTTAAATTCTCCACTCTCCATGTGTATACTGGGAAATTAAATATAGTTTCTTCAGCTTTCAGAGATAATTTAATTTGCATATTCAATTGTATATAAATATTTTCCTTATTTTTTTTCTTTAATTCTGAATAAGAATGTTTAAAATTTAATTTTAATTGTATTTCTGAGAGCAGTGACTAATTTAGGACTTTTTGCAGCTGCATGATATGCACAAAAGGCATTTTTTTTACGAACAAAAGGCATTTTTTTAAAAATCACTAACCAATTTAGCTTTATATTTCAGCACATATGTAACTCTAATAACATGTTATTCATAGTTATTGGCAAAAGATTTAGGCACATACAAATAAATGCACTTAATTATTATGACAAATTATAAAAGAATATTGAATGTCAAACAGATTTAACATCAAAAATTTTTATTTTTTAGAATCATTCAAGTGGAATATAACATACACAATTAAATGAAAAATAATACTCCAATATATTACAATTCATTAATAATGCACTAATTAATTAAATTATGATTTTAATAATTGAATGCAAATACCCATTGCAGAGCTAATATTATATAATTCATAGAATATGGATTTTCCACAAATTTACTTATTTTGCAACTATACAATTAATAATTTTCAGACGACCTGCTTGCATCCGCTCTAGACAACTGCCTAGTAGTTAATCTGCCACCACTGAGAGGGTAGCTACCAAGTTTAAACTTGAAGCAGAAATGGGGGGAAAAATTTTAAAAAAATGTTGAAATGTCATGAGGTATCCCCCTAGATTAATAATATCTCATGGTATTCCTTCCATATTTATTAGCTTTTTTTGCATTATTATTTTCTTTCATTACTATTTTGTTTTAGGAAATATTTTACTTTTTTCTGTTGACACAACTGATACACAAAGCAAGAATAGGAATATTTTATTTCTTTCTTCCTAATCCTGCAAATTTCTCTTATAAAAAATTAAGCAGTAACATTTAATGATATATTTAAGGAAGTAATATTTTTTAAGGAATATATTTCACACAGATATTTCCTTGCAAAATGTGTCTAATTATTCATGTTTAATAGAAGAAGCGATTTCAGAGTAATAATGGCAAAAGTGTTCTAAGATGGCAAATATAATAAATATAATGGTTTTCTTAAAAAAAAAAAAGTAATAGTCGATGAGTCAGTCCTATTTGGTATAAATTACTGTAAAAGGATAGAAAGATGTTTAATGATCATTCTTAAAAGCTCTGTTTCTCTTCTTATGCTAGTACCTTTTAGATTTTTTTCAATCTTCAAATGAGGAAGGCACATAGAGAAAAAGTCATCAATTTTCCACTAAGCAAATCATTTCTGACAATACCATTATTGAATACACGTAACTGTTATTAAAAGGAATTAATATATAGTTAAAGATATCTTTTTATATAAAGATTCACAAATATAGAGCTAAATCTTAATTTAAGATAAAAACAGCAAATGTGAACAACTGCATCATTCAAGATTAGAGGATCAACAAAACATTTTTCTTTTTTATAATTGTCTTCGTCACAAGCACAAATCTGTATAACAAATAACATGCAGAAATATTTTATTAGACATGCAGAATAAAAAAAAAAAATTTATTCCATTTATATCATCAAAATGTTTGCAGTTCTACAAAATGCAAAAATTGTTTGTTTTTCACATTAAATAAATGTAAAAACTATAAAGGAAAAACTAAACTTACTTCTTTTGTCACACTGCAAAGTTTTGATTGGCATAGAAATTTCAGTAAAATCTATTTTCTGCAGTAAACTACTGACTGAACTGTTATTATTTATTCTAACAGCTGGCATACAAAACACACATGCTCCATTTAAACATCCGGAAATCTCCGCTTGTTGCCATGAATATAGAACAGACAGCCCTTCTTCATATTTAACACTCCAAGTAGACTGAGGCACAATACCGCATAAGCTTCCAATGTCAACCTTTGTAAAGCAAATATATTGTAGAAAATTTCAAAAAATCATATCTATCAGCTTTAAAAGCAATTAAACATAGTTCTTCAATTAAACAATTTAATTATGCACAATTCAAAAATAAACATTTGATTATTTTCTAGAATTTACATTTTTATACACAAATGATAGCATTTTTAAATAAATTCATAAAGATACAATTTAGATCAAAGATTTATTTTAAATATCAGAGCCACTATTAATGAATTCCACAGCAGCATTTCATGTCAGTAGGTTTAGTTCAAAATTCTAAACTATGTTCTATTAAATCATCGAAGCAGGAAAATTTTACTGCTATTAAATATGATAAGACATAGATTGAAACGAGTTTCCTTCTCAGAGAAACGATAATTCTCTACTTTGAAATCCAATATATATATATATATATATATATATATATATATATATATATATATATATATGTAACATTATTTGTTGTGGAGCAGAAATGCAGTTTGAAGACAGTGAAGAGACTTGCTATTTCGTGACGTCGTTTTATGTCATTTTTAAGAAGCAGGCATATGTACAAGCGATGAGCACACAGGACGACACAGAGAGGAATGAGGAAAAAGCTCTTGGACATTTTATCCCTGGTCTTATATAACCTATGATTTTGATAGGGAAAACATTTCTTCATAGTGCTAATATATTAATAAGATTCTGATAGGGATTTCTGACGCATGTCAATCACATGTAAGGGAAACACAGGGATCTTTTAAAAAGAATGTGCTTACTGGACAGTTTTTTACCCCTTCACGCCTAGCGTGTGAAAGTATCGGTGTTTTGTCGATTCAGCGGTATTTTGCCGCTTCACGCGGAATGTGGGAAAGTTATTTTAGCTGAGTCAGTAATTTAACAAAGCTTCTCTTGAATTAATTAAGTAGAGACAGTGGAAATAAGAGAATGTTTCAGAATAAAGTTACTATGGGCTAACTGTAGATAAAATCTTGAAAATTATTTAAATTGAAATTCGAGTTAAAATATCATTACAATTTTCCCCCCACTGCAAGACGCGGAAGTATGTCGGGGCCCTCGACACACAGCCTTACCTTACAGTGGTGGTCAAGTAAGAAACTAAAATTTAAAAGCATATTAAAAGTGATACCCGAGTTTCCCTTACCTTTAGAATAATATAAAAATCATTTTGAACAAGATTATGTAACACACAAAAAGATAATGTGATATCTGTGAAAATATTGGATAAATATTCAACAACACCAAAAATAATATTAAAATATGCACTGTACAAATGATTTTCTGCAGAAACTCAGTCTATTGTCTCTCAATCTGTAAGATTGTCTCTATTTGATGAGGAATGTCTCTAAAGAATGTTTGCATACAGTGCCCTTTGAATAGTAGAAGGCTCATCAAAATGATCAAATTGAATGTAAAATATTGGAATAACAAATTGAATTTATATGATAGTAATATATCAACACAGTTCTAATTTTTGTATATAACACTTGAATCTGAAAATAATAATATGATATTCAAAATACTCTTATAACATAAATATTCAAATACAAATGACATAAAAATGTCTAATTGTAAAAGAAAAATTTTAACCCACTAGTTAGCCAATTAGTGGTGAATAGTAAAACCTTGTCCACCAATTTCTAGTAGTGGGTGAAACTTAATGACCTAAAATTAGGACATCAAAAAGGGGGACATAATTCTTATTCTCTCTCTACTCTCATCCAGGAATATTTATTTCCAAATGGAGAACAACATATCCAGGATAAAAATAGAAAGAGATAGAAATTAGTTGTGAGGTTGACCCTATACTCACTTCTCAATAAGACTGAAGTATTTGAATGTATTTTGTGATGGTGCCTATCACAACATCATTATGAAGAAAAGAAAAACTAACTCTTACGAGTGGAGACAACGGGCCAACCAAAGTTGGGGATTATGTTAAAGAAACATGGGAAATAAAAGGGTTTTTTTTTTTTAAATTTAAATTATTATTCATGACTTAATTTTAATTTTTCTGGTGGGTAATATGTTCTTAATTTTGATATGTGGACAATATCAGTAGCTTTGTTTGTTAATGCATTTGGTTTAGTTATTTCATAATTTACATCTGAAATTTTAGTTACTATTTCATATGGACCTGAAAATACTGGAGAAAATTTTCTACGATTGGGGTAATTAAATTCCTCATACATTACAATGTCACCAGATTTGAATGGAGAATCTATAAATCTAGCATCATATCTTATTTTATTTTTATCGTGATATTTTATTGTATTATCTTTAGCTAATTTCCTGGCTTCTTCTACTGGAGGATAGAATTGATTTTGAGTTAAGGGAGGAGAATAAGGTAAAGTGACAAATAACAAATATGCAGGAGGAAATTTTGTAACTGAATGGGGTGTTAAATTATATTCATTAATTACTTGTTCTAAAAGTTTAGTCCAAGGAATTTTAGTAGGAGAAGAATTGACCTTACACTTTAATTTAGTTACTATTGACTGGTTAACTCTTTCACATTTCCCATTAGTTTGTGGATGATGTGAAGATGTTAACAGATGCTTGACACTGTAATTTCTGAGGAAATGTTTGAATTTAGATGAGGTAAAAGCACCATTTCTATCAGTTAATAATTTAGAAGGAACCTGAATTTGGAAAACTTGCTTTAATATGTTAATATAAGTTTCAGAATTTTCATTTTTGGAAGGAAAGGCCTAAACATATCTAGTTGCATGATCAATTACTATATGAAGAAATTTTTTAATTGAATTGTAATAGTTAAATCCACCAACAGTATCGACAGAAAGACATTCAAAAGGATGATCTGTGGGGGGCACAGCCTGTAAAAGACCAAATCTTTTTTGCTTTTTCTTTTTATTTAATTGACAAATATCACAATGTTTAACAAAAAGTGCAATATCTTTAGTAATATAGGGCCAATAATACTGAGGAGTAATTAAATTTATCATTTTTTGAGTACCTGGATGCCCAAATTGTTCATGAGCTGTTTGCAAAACTTTTCTCCTAAGAGAAAAAGGTACAACTATTTTAAATAAATTTTTCTTTTTAACTACAAGTACATCATTAATATTTTTATATTTAGTATTATCTAAATTGTCTAAATTTTGATAGTGTTTCATCTCATCTAATTCCAATAAATGCACAGAATGTTGGAGATATTGAGCAGTAGGATGCCTTGATAACATATCAGCTTCAACATTAGCTGTTCCCTTTAAATATTTAACTTCATAATCAAACATGCTTAGTTTTAAAGACCAACGAAATAATCTTCCCCTTAATTTTTTTACATTTTTAAGCCAAACAAGAGCAGCATGATCAGTATGAATTATGAATTTTTTCCCATGTAAATAATAATAAAATTTATCAAGAGCATCTACTATTGCTAAACATTCCAACTCAGTTATACAATAATTTTTTTCATAAGATCGTAAAGTTCTTGAATGATAAGATACAGGGTGTAATTTACCAGAACAGTCAGGCTGTTTTAGAACAGCTCCAATGGCTACCTGAGATGCATCACAAAAAACATGAAGAGGTAAATTAGGATTATACAGTTGTAATACTGGTTTAGTAATCAATTTATTTTTTAACATATCAAAAGCTTTTTGACAGTCTTCTGTCCATTGCCATGGTGTATCTTTTTTAAGAAGATTATTTAAGGGTTCTCTTATTTTAGCATAAGAATCAATAAACTTATTATAAACATTTACAGAGCCAAGAAAACCTTGAAGTTGCTTGACATTTTTTGGAGGTTGTAATTTTTTAATACTTTCAATATTATGATTATCAGGAGAAATGCATACCCCAAGAAATTAATTTTATCTTGAGCAAACACATATTCAGAAAATTTTAATTTAATGTTTTCTTTTTCACACATTTGAAAAATCTGTTTTAAATGATCATAGTGTTCCTCTAATGAATTAGAGAAAACTACTATGTCATCAAAATAGTGACATGCAAAATTTGAAAATTTATGTTTATTTAAAATTCTACGAATAGTTCTATTGAATATTGCAGGTGCATTTTTAAAGCCAAAAGGTAGGACTTGAAATTCATATAAACCTTCAGTAGTTACAAATGCCAATTTATGTTTATCTTGTTCATGCAAGGGTATGTGCCAATATCCAGATGCAAGATCCAAAGTTGAAAAAACTTTAGCAGTACTTAATTTATCTAATAAGGTATCGATTCTAGGGAGAGGCTCTGCCTCAGATTTGCAAAGGGAATTAATTTTACGATAATCAATACAAAGACGACTTTTTCTATTTTCATCTCTTTTATATGCTAATGTTACAGGAGAGGAATAGTTACTAGTAGATTCTTTTATTAAACCTGCATCTAACAAATTTTTAATTTGCTTATTTATTTCAATTTCATCAGTAGCAGAGGTTCTATAAGCCCTTTGTGAAACTGGTAAATCAGATGTTAAATTTATTCTAGGGGGTTCCATTCTTATTTTACCAACATCATATTTATTTTTTGCAAACACATGAGAATATTCTGACACCAGAGATAACACAGGTCCAGATAGTTTATTTACAGTCAGAGGTGGGAAAATTTCCTCTGAGGTATTCACTACCTTGACCTTATTATCACTAGTGTTATTATTTTCAACAATATGTAAAGACATATAATTATTATTGGTATGCAAATTGGTAATAATTTTTCCATTTTGAAATATTTTATTTTTGTCACAATCTATAATTAATTTATATAAACTACAATCTGGCAGTCCTAAAATGATATATGGTAAAGGATTGTCCATAATATATAATTTGATTTTCTTATTTATTTGGCCAATTTTTAAATATATGTCACAAATTTGGGTTAATTGGAACGTTCCATGAGCTTGTTTGACTCTAATAGGTTTTACATTTTTTCTTGTCAAGTTAAGTTTTTTTACAATATCTGCAGATATAATTGAAAGAGTGGATCCTGTGTCAATAACAATATTTATATTACTATAAGGATTATAAACATTGTCCAAGTTAGCTAGTCTTGGTAAAGTTGAGATGTGTCCGGACACTAATAATTGTCAGTATGCTGTGCCAGGAGCCTCATTAGGAGAATTTTTTCTTGTTCCAGGATTTTGAGAACAGCCAAGAGGAACTTCTGTGCACGGGGAAGTTAAATTGGCTGTTATTGGAACATTTGTCATAATTTGGGGTTGATGAAAAGGACATAGTTGGGTCCAATGATAAGCATTTGGAATACCTTTTTGCATACAAATTCTACATGGAGAATGTGGTAATCTTTGTTGAAAATGCAAATTATGATTATTGTTATTGTAATTATTGGGACGTGGCCTTATTGAATTATGATAATTTTGTCTAAAATTATTGGGAGCTCGAGGAGTAAAAGAATTTTGAAATCTATAGTTAAAATTATGCCTAGGTGTAAAAGGTGCTGGTTGCCTTATTCTGATTTTAGTTTCATTACACCTGCCTGGGTTTGGTTCTGAAGAGTCTTCCATCTTTAATAGTTTAGTTGTTATTGTAAGCCATTCTGTAGGGGTATTAGGAGCTTTTATGCTAACTAATTGTTTTAGTTGAGTTGGCAGTCCATCAGTAAGACCTTCTAAAATTAGTTGTGGATTAAGGCCTAACTGTCTGCCATAATTTAATTTTTGATGGAAATAATCAACTAATTTAGTTTTTGAATCAAATTTCAATTGTGAAAAGTCAGAAAAATTAACAATATTGGGTTGAATAAATTGTTCAGTTAATATACAACATAAATCATCAAAATTATCAATATTTAAACAATTATTTATATAATGTGTTAAAGCTGACCCTTTTAGAAATTTAGCAATATTTTTAATTTTCCACAAATCATTTTTGTTATTTTCTTGACAAATTTTGTTAAAATATCCCAACCATAAATCCATCTTCATCCCATTTTCGGGATCAAAAGGGATTATGGAGGGTTCTTGGGATATTTGTTCATTTTCTTCTTTATCAATTTTAACTTCTGAACCTTGAGAATTAGATACATTTGTTTTATCTTGGTCAGTCATTTTTCCAGATCTTAACAGCATTCAAGTATATTTCAAATAAAAAACATTATAAAATTTAAGCATAAAATTTTAAAAAAATAGACTTGATAAAAGACTAAAAATTCAATATTTTAAATAATACTATAAAAATATAACTTGCAATAATTCTAAAAATCAAAGGAAAAGAAAAACACAAATATAAATCTTGATTTTCACCGTTGAGTCGGGAAACACTAAACACTTTTTTGATGAATTATCACTTTTTAAATTAATCACAAAATGCAATTTTGAGCACTGGAACTGGAGATTACGGCAGGTGACGGAAACTATTTTTCTATTGAGTTGATAATATAACACACAAGTGATATTTTCGAAATTTGGGTGATTCAATCTGGCACGGGAGATCACTGGCGAGTATTGTGGTGATAATATAACAAGAAAATGACGTCGAGATCGGGATTATTCAGCATACGTAAGGAGCCAGAAAATTTTTATGATGACAAGGAGCCCCAACTCCTTGAGGATATAAGGAGCACGCACATGACGATATGGAGCACAAGCACAAGGGTATTAAGCAGCAGTGTCGGATGAAGTCACAGGTTAGGCACGGTACCATCGACGATGCGGTAACATGACGGAATGCCGGAAATTCAACGGGAACTGGACCGGACCCTGGACTACGGTTTGCATGAAACGATGTGGCCGGAGGCAGCCTAGGGAGACGGCGATGAAAGAACTTCGCCACGGAAACATCGCAGCTGGCGAACCTGGACCGAAGCAGTCATCTTTGGAGCACAGCGAGCACAATGCAAAGTTGGAGTATCACCCGTCGATTTAATTTTAATTAATTTGACAATTTTTCACAGGAAACTATCCTTGTCGACTTTTTAATATGTAATATTATTTGTTGTGGAGCAGAAATGCAGTTTGAAGACAGTGAAGAGACTTGCTATTTCGTGACGTCATTTTATTTCATTTTTAAGAAGCAGGCATATGTACAAGCGATGAGCACACAGGACGACACAGAGAGGAATGAGGAAAAAGCTCTAGGACATTTTATCCCTGGTCTTATATAACCTATGATTTTGATAGGGAAAACATTTCTTCATAGTGCTAATATATTAATAAGATTCTGATAGGGATTTCTGACGCATGTCAATCACATGTAAGGGAAACACAGGGATCTTTTAAAAAGAATGTGCTTACTGGACAGTTTTTTACCCCTTCACGCTGAGCGTGTGAAAGTATCGGCGTTTTGTCCATTCAGCGGTATTTTGCTGCTTCACGCGGAGTGTGGGAAAGTTATTTTAGTTGAGTCAGCAATTTAACAAAGCTTTTTTTGAATTAATTAAGTAGAGACAGTGGAATTGGATCACGAAATAAGAGAATATTTTAGAATAAAGTTACTATGGGCTAAATTGAGATAAAATCTTGAAAATTAATTAAATTGAAATCAGAGTTAAAATATCATTACAATCCCCCCACACACTGCAAGACACGGAAGTATGTCGGGGCCCTCAACACACAGCCTTGCCTTACAGTGGTGGTCAAGTAAGAAACTAAAATTTAAAAGCATATTAAGTGATATCCAAGTTTCCCTTACCTTCACATTATATAATCATTAATTCAGAAATCCCATTCATCATTTTACATTACCTTAATAATCAACAGTAATAACAATAAATTTAACAGTATATTGCACAAAGCTATTTTGACCATTTTTCTGTAAAAACTGAATTGATGAACTTAATTTAATGAAGACAGTCTATGGTATTTTTGCCTATATTATCTTAATGTTATAAAATCTGACTCAACAAGATATTTAAATTAGAAATAAATTATTAAATATAATATCAATATTGTTATGATTTCGCCCAAATGAAATATCAGTATAGTAATGATTTTAAGTAAAGCATTTTAACAATAAATAAAAACACAAGATTCGAAACTTTCAAATAAATCATTTGGAAATGATAATAATAATTGCAAAATTCAAAAATATCAAACAAAACATTTGTGAATGAATGTAACAAACACAAGACTCAAAATACTCTTATAGTATTTGGAGAGAAAAAAAAAAATGTAATATAAAAAAATATTTGTATTTTGTAAAAAACAAGTACTTCGACACAGTGATAATAGAGGGTGGCTTAATAAATGTCAGGGGTGTAACAATTTCCCCTGAGGTATTTACCACCTTAGTCTAATTATCATGTGCCATTAATTATTAAGTATATAAGAATCTTGGTATGTTACTTTTTTCGTTCACAAGATCTGCATGCATATTTTTTTAAAACCTTTGAGTTAGATAAATTTAATAAGATTGAGGAAATCATTTTTTCTTAGTTATTAATAGCATGCACATAAATTTCAAATTCAACAAATTATAAAATTATGAATAAATTTTAAATAACAGATATGAAAAAAATTAAAAACTCAATATTTTAAACTAAAACTCATGATATTTTGAATAATATAAAAAGATTATTTGCAATTATATTATAATAGAAAAATGCAATTTAAAATCAAATCAAAAGTACAGAATATAAATTTTGAATTCCACTCGTTGAGTCAGCTGACGGATGATTTTTTTTTTTTAACAATGATCACTTTTTGAAAAATAATCACTTTTTTAGTTAATCACAAAATTCAATTTTGAGCACTGGAACTGGAGTTTACGGCAGGTGACGGAAAACTATTTTTCTATTGAGATGATAATATAACACACAAGTGATATTTTCGAAATCTGGGTGATTCAATCTGGCACGGGGGACCACTGGCGAGTATTATATTGTGGTGATGATATAACAAGAAAATGACATCGAGATCGGGATTATTCAGCACAGATAAGGAGCCAGAAAATTTTTATGATGACAAGGAGCCCCAACTCCTTGAGGATATAAGGAGCACGCACATGACGAAATGGAGCACAAGCACAAGGGTATTAAGCAGCAGTGTCGGATGAAGTCACAGGTTATGGAAAGCACGGGATTCAACGGGAACTGGACCGGACCCTGGACTACGGTTTGCGTGAAACGATGGGGCCGAAGACAGCCGAAGGAGACGGCGGTGAAAGAGCTTCGTTACGGAAACACAGGAGACGGCTGGCAGAAACGAAGAGCGTCGGCGAAGAGCTACTGCATGCTTCATTTTCCTTTCACGCGGATTTAATGTTAATTAATTTGACAATTTTTCACAGGAAACTATCCTTGTCGACTTTTTAATATGTAACATTATTTGTTGTGAAGCAGAAATGCAGCTTGAAGACAGTGAAGAGATTTGCTATTTCGCGACGTCGTTTTATTTCATTTTTTAAGAAGCAGGCATATGTACAAGCGATGAGCACACAGGACGAC
>JAPMOR010040676.1:477185-508758 GCA_026543865.1 Argiope aurantia | reverse complement strand
TATATATATATATATATATATATATATATAAGCATTATTTTATGTGAAGCAGAGTGCAGTTTGAAGACAGTGAAGATACTTTTGATTACGTGACGTCATTTTATTTCATTTTGAAGAAGCAGGCATATGTACAAGCGATGAGCACACACAGAACAACACAGAAAAGGAATGGGGAGAAAGTTCTTGAACATTTTATGCCTGGTCTTATATAACATGAGATTTTGATATAGAAAATATTTCTTTACAGTGCAAATATATTATTAAGATTTTGATAGGGATTTTCGTTACACGCGTCGAAGATGTAGGGGAATCACGGGGATCTTTTAAAAAAGAATGTGTCTCGTCAGCGATATTTTTTCCTTCAAGCAGAGTGTGGTAAAGTTAGGCTTTTAGCCGATTCAGCAATTTACGAAGCTACTCTTTAATTAATTAAGTAGAGACAGTGGAATCGGATCAAGAAATAAGAGAATATTTTAGAAGGAAGTTATTATGGGCTAAATAAAGATAAAGTTTAGGAAATTAATTAAATTGAAATTAGAATTTAAAATATCACACACACACACACACGCACGCACACGCACACACACACACACACACACACACACACACACACACATACACACACACACACACACATACATACAGGGTGTTTCAGTGAACCGTTTCAGAACTTTTAAGAGGGGTAGGGTACATCCTGACGAACCAAAATCATATACTCATGGGCAGTCAGAAATGCTTTCCTGACGCGGTGGATGACGTTGTGCGAAAAGTCCGAGCTTTCGTGCAGGGAATCTTCATTTCGCACAAGAACGCCAAGTTAGTAGGATGGATGATTACACGATCGCAGAGTTAGTCGATATGCATTTGGCGTACGGGGCTGCAAATTGTAATGGGCCTGCCGTACAGCGTTTGTACGCGGAGCGATATCCGACGAGGCATATTCCCAGACATAATTTCTTTGCAAGACTGCACCAGAGGTTAGCTGAGACAGGTTCATTAGAAAGAGCTCACAGGGATAGGGTAAGAACAACACGGACTGCAGACGCCGAACAGAATGTGCTGCATCATGTACAGGGGAATCCAAGAACGAGTACACGAAGTGTAGCAAACGCAGTCGGGTTGGTTTGGTTTAGTTATATTAACGTCCCGTTTGAAGCAACACTTGGGCTATTTTGGGACGGACCTCGTAATTTTGAACCGCGGTCAGATGACGAGGACGACACCTGAGCTGGCACCCCCCTCTCCACACCACACCACACCACACCAGCGGGAGGACGTTTGGTCAGGACGGATTCAACATGCAACAGACCCCCTTACACGACGGTTCTTCGGTGGAATCTGGTCTCGAACCTGAAACCCTCCGGTTCCGAAGCCGAGATCTTACCACCTGGCCACCGCGGCCTCAAATGCAGTCGGGGTTTCCCATTGCAGCGTCTGGAGGATTCTCCGAGCAGAAATGCATCCGTTTCACGTGCAGCGTGTCCAGATACAGAAACTGGAGGATTATGTACCTCGTATTGCTTTCGCACAGTGGTACCTGCGAAAATGTGCAACAAATCCCCTTCTTCCAGCTGAAGTGTTGTTTTCCGACGAGGCATCTTTCAAAAGGGAAGGAATTTTCAACACGCATAACGACCATATCTGGGCGGTCGAGAACCCGCATGCAATACGACGTCGTGCAGCACAGAATCGATTTTTGGTCAATGTATGGGCCGGTATTGTGGGAGATCACCTCATCGGACCTTACCTCCGGTCGTCTAACCAGACATACGTACTTGCTCTTTCCGCAGCAAGTATTGCCACAACTTTTGAGAGATGAACAGATTTCTGCATCGAAGCAACAGACAATGTGGTTCCAACACGATGGAGCCCCTGCCCATTATAGCGGAGATATTCGTAACTACCTGGATGTCACATTTGGTCAACGGTGGATAGGACGTGGGGGTCCCGTGCGTTGGCCTGCTCGATCTCCCGACTTATCATGTCTTGATTTTTATTTCTGGGGTCATATGAAATCGCTAATTTATGACACCCCTGTTGACACTGCTGAGCGGCTCGTTGCAAGAATTGCAGTAGCTGCCGGAGAGATTCGAGATATGCCTGGAGTATTGCAGAATGTTCGGATGTCCATGCGTCGGAGATGTGAGGCGTGCATTGTAGCCCGTGGAAGAAACTTCGAACATTTACTTTAATCCATGTACCTTTTGCTTCTTTTCATGTATTATTAAAACGATTTCTCATTTACGGTCTCTTTTCTTTATGTTGCTTCTGTGTACAACACCGCTTCAGGAAAGCATTTCCGACCCCACATTGCTCTATGATTTCGAGTTGTCAGGATGTACCCTACCCCTCTTAGAAGTTCTGAAACGGTTCACTGAAACACCCTGTATATATTTGACAAAGAGAAAGTATACAAAACTTCTCTCAGAATGCATTTAAATGCCTATTTTATGTTATCAGAAATCCGGTATATGAAATAACGCATTAAATGTCCATTAAACAGTACTGTAAAAAATGACATGCTTTCAACAGTAATAAACTTATGTAAATTATGTCAGAAATGTATATCAAGAAATGAAATGGGAAACAGATTAGAGATAAAAGGAAAAAATATATATAAAATCTTTCGAAAATTGCATACATACTAATAACTCAGTTTTTATCAAAGAAAATGAGTTGCTAAATATTTTGAATTCTAAAATAAGAGTTCTTTTAATGCCTGATTATAAATATTTTAAATAATTGTTACATATCATAAAGATCATTAAGCATTGTAGAATCTTCAGCTGGGAGGAAGCGGGACCACACATATTTATTCAACAGAAAGAGGCACAGAAATACAAAGAAAGTAAAGACTTAATTGGGGGGGGGGGGGCTTTTTTCATTAATCATTTTAAATCACAAAAACTTTCCACGTGAAAATTTCATAAATTTTGCTTTATTGATGAAAAATAAGACACAAAGGAAATCTAAAAAAAACTGCTTACCTCTAATACAAGATATGATAAGAAATGGCAGTGTTTCAACAAGAAATTTTCTACATTTTCTTGCAAGGAAACTTTTTTGCTGCTAATTAAAATTGTTGATTGTGATTTGCTCAACGAATAACTAGTAGATGCTTCTTGTGTAAAGCTGCTGCATGTAGAGGTATCTAAAATTTTCAAAAATAATATTTCATATAATTTTTTTTTGAAACACAACAGTTTTCCTTAGTTTAAAGAGATCTGTTTTTCGTATTAAATCTTTTAATTACATGAAAATTATTTAAATCTATAATGCAGTGACAAATTGTACAACTATTCAGCTATAAATATGATCATTGATAGCTAATGCATTATCCCTTTGTGTGTATGGGGAGGTACTGCCTTCTACCGTATGATGATGTTTTCTACATAACTTAAATTACACCCTGTTTCGTTTCATTTCAATAGTTTAATAACGTTAAAAAAATTACAATTTCAAATCGATGAAGCATAATATTAATATAGAAATTTTAATATATCAGACATTTTAAATTAATTCCAATTAATAATTTAAATTTTCTCTGCTATTTTTACTGCATTTCTTACTCTCGGTCATAAAAATTCAAATAACTGCAGCTGAATTTTTAAAAAAATTATGAAGTTAAAATAAACAAGAATGTAGAGATGAAAATGACGTGACATAGATAGTAATAAAACTATTTAAAAATTAAAACTATTCTGGTTTCATCCCCAGCTAAAAGTGCAATAACTCTTCTCTGATATATATATTGGAAGAATCTGTAAAGTTGCATTCCTGCACAATTTTATCCATCGTAATTAAGAGTGTTTTATGGACTGTTGGATGCTGCATGGATCTCGAGCAAAAGGACCAACTCAGCTTGGAGACAAATTTGGCAAACTGCAGACGAATTTGTTGACAAAACGGATGATTCTAGAATCTCCGGGTGTTTTGTCGATAGAACCAGTAGAAGGTGAATCATGCCGATCCTTCGAAAACTTTCGGTACCCTGCTTCGGAAGCTATAAAAAGTTGGCAGACCAAGCCGAAGTCAACAGTATACGAGTTAAATCAGTTGGATAATTCCAGCGAAGCGTAAGCGTTAAGTGGAGCTCAAGCGAATTAGTGAACTAAAAATTGAAAACTGCGCCAAGTCTTAGAGCCAAGTATTGAAATAGCATCGAGTCGGGCGCTAAGTACCCAGTCATATAATATTAAATCGGTAGCTGAATACAGCTAAAACAACAAGACAGTGGACAGTAGCAGATGTTTGACGGACAAACATGAAAAGTTGAAAGAAGTCCTCTCGAACTGCTCAGTTCTGTCACGACGCTTTGCGTGCTGTTGCAGTTGTTTACTACCAATTAGCTACAAATGTGCTTATTTTGTGGTTAGTGCTGCTTTAGTGCTTCGCCTCGGTAGTGTATTTGCGAGTTAATGAACATCGTTATTTGTTATTGAGGTCTGTTGATTGTTCCCCCACACACCCACTACAGCGAACCCGTTGATTTTATAGAACTTTGTAGGGAATTTTCCGTAACAATATGGCAGTCAAATCACACGGAGTTGCAGACAAATGAACAGACATAATTTCTTTGGACGGATTCAATAATTTGGTATAAAGTTTGATGTCTTGGAAATTTTGGTATAAAGTTTGTTTGGCAATTTCGATGTGTCTAGCTATTTCGATTTTTAAAAAAATTATTATTAAGTTTATACTCACATGAACAGACAGTCATAATTCCTTTCTTTTGTTTTTGGAGGGAAGGAGGACTCTAGAATCTCGAAATCGTAAAGGTGCGCCGCAATCTTATGGTCGAACATTTCAGCAATTGTAATATTTTCTCTTTGTGTATTTTGAATTCACAAGGAAAAATCAAAGATTTATATCTTTAAACATGCTGTGGAGCTATAAGATGTGAATGTACTTACTGAATTTCTTTAAAACGCTGTATTCATTCAAATTCCAAACATTTTATTCTCAGTGGATAAAATAGTGTATTGTACTAGAACTGCCGCATTTGATACTTTTAAAGGAAATTAGGCTCCTTGAAGCTACCAGCGCTTTACTTCCCCACCTTTAAGTGGAATCATACAGAATAATACTTGGTTCGCGAAATTTTGCATGTACCCTCTTTTATAACTACAACATGTGTAAGTAAAACGCTTCAAAAATTATTTTGAATCGAAAAATCTTTCATTCAAATTTGTCTACACTAATTTTTTAATTTGTCAATAATTATTTCTTCGTTTTTTTTTATTATTTCTTTTCGAATTCATTTAATTTCAAATTTGATATCACAAAAAATTCCTGCGGCAGAAAAACGTTTAAAACACAATTTCTAATACTGTCAACCTAAACGCGCCTGCGCAAACAGAAGTGAACTGGGAAGGAACACACCTCTAGGATATAAAAATTCCAAAACAACCTAGCTCTTTTCCTAGTTCAACATTACAGTAGCTTTAGTTTTGTTCCTGCGTTTTATCTGATGCTTTAAACGAAAATTATGTTTAATATTAATGGATTCACAGCGGGTGAAACAAAATCAAGAAATGATTACACTTATTTACTCAATAAAACTTTTGGAAGTGCAGTTTTGCACTCCATATATTTTATCCGCCAGTGAATTTGATGTAAGCGCATCAGTTTAAAAAGATAAGGGCTACCGCATTATGAAGATTACTTTTGAAGAATTCGAAATCTAGGTGCAAGAAAATGGCTTCACAAAACTTTATATATGAATGAAAAATTATAGTAATTACTCTTTTTTAAAATTATAGATAATTATTTCTGCCCGTAAGTCTCAGCATCAGCATAAACAGCATTTTTACAGCATAAAACTGGAATAAGTTTAATTGTCAAAGCAGCAACGATGAACGGACAAATATATCAATTAGATTAGCATTTATTCTCAATTGGTACAAGACTGTCTTTTTATCTATCGAGAATCATACTTCATTATTTTGAATTATGGCAGAATGAAGAGGATATACCTGAACCAGCATGCCCTTTTCTTCCCTGCCTTGCTAATGTGCAGACATCTGACTCTTGTTAGCTGATTTAAAATGCAATAAGCTTACATACACTCCAAAAATTCATTGAATATGTGTTGTGAACACATGATCCTACTTATCCAAAGCAAAAAGCAAAATTGTCCTCATTTGATAAACAACATTCTCCTTTATAAGTATATACAGACTTACATTAAAGTATTCCCGTCTTATGAAAATTATGTTAGTCTGAGGGTTCACCCCAACTAATTGTGTTTTCCTTCCAGTTCTAAAGTTTATGGATATTCAATAGAATACAGCAAAATCACTTTTTTGCAGTCAGCATCGCCAATATTAAGTAATTCTAAATGCTCTATTGAAACGTGTTTGATAATTTTCCCAAAAAAGAGAAAAAAAATCAACTTCGTTAACTAAACTTCTTTAATCATCACAGCAAATACTCTCAAACAGAATATTTGAATTCTTAGATTTCTTTTACTATTTTGTCCTTGAAATCAATAACAAATCCACAGAGTTAGAAAACTTGTGAAAAACATCACATTCATTAGAAGGAAAATGAAAATGCACCCCAACATGTTTTAAAAATGAAACTGTATAAATATTCTAGATTCTCCATGTAATTAGGAAAAAATAAGATTTTTAATTACAAAAAACAGCACTGAGTTTCTTCTTTTACAAATAAATATTATAAAAGAATCTCCTTTCCAAATCTTATTCATGATAAAATTTCAAAACATATGAAAATTCCACTTTCAAAGGGTTAAAACACAGGTTTTAAATCATTTTAAAACAATGCTTTGCGGTTTATTAGCGCAGGAGCCATTCTATGACCCCTGCGCTTCTATCAGTTATATGTTAAGTTATATGTAAAGCGAAATGAAAAAAAAAAGTATCCAAAAAACTTACACACCTTCAAAATCAGCAGGACTTGAACAAGAATGATCTAACTCAACTGCATCCAAAATAATGTGCGTAAACAAAGCAGAAGATAGCCAGTTAAAAAACGCAAGTTCAAAATACGTAGTTGATCCACTGACATGGAGAAAAAGTAAAGCAGGATCTGAAAGAAAAAAAAAAAACCAAAAAAAACCCATCATATTTCGAAAAATAAATAATACGTTTGTTAAAAATAAGAAAATGAAAAAAATTGGACTAACTTTCATTATTCATATCTTTTGGTACTTGCAGAAGAAGTTGAAGAAATACTTGTTTGTGTTCTTCGTGTAACTCAATTTTTTTCCCATCAATTCCTTCATAAAGGCATTCAGTGGATTCAGGAGCATTAAATAAGACACTAGATTGATCTACAAATATGTATATTCTTATAAAATCTGTCAGCATTAAAAAATTCAATTTAAGGAAACCAAACAATTTCAGAAAATACATTCGTAATAACTCTCACCGTCATTCTGAAACTTCAACCACACTGAAGATACAGAAAATTTCGTCATTTCAATATCTTTTTTCAACTGATGCAAAAAGTTGACACCAGAAATCTCGGCAGACATATTGGGTGAATCTGGAAAAGAACAATTGCTCAGTCTTCAGAAAATGCTAAATTCCGGTTCGAAAATAATACACAAGCAACACAGTTTTCAAAATGAATCAATTTTAAGAATTATAAAATGTAATCATATTTAACCTGACTGCAAAATCAATTATTCTCCAGTAAAAATTCGAAAATTTTCAAGAAAACTAGTTTATAATGTCCTCAGCACAGAATAAACGAAAAGTACAAACTTAAATTCTGAAATATACATGCAATACTGAAATCAAAATGAATACAGAAGATATATAATGAATATTACTATTCTAAAGCAAAAAAATTCAAAGAAAAATTTGAATGAGAAAAAGTATTTGACAATTTGATACCTAATGAATGAATAAATTATCATCCACCACTGTCCAGAGTGTAACCAATTTTAAATTAGAAGTTTCATTAATTTTTATGGGAATCCATTATAAATATATCAAAAAGTATTAGAAAAAGTTGAAAAGATATTTTCAATTTTTTTTCTAATGCTTAATCTAATACTTTTCAACTTCTTTGAGTTTTTTCAATATCTATTTATTATTTCTTTATTAAATTTAATACATCCTTACTATGTATTTAAAACAAAGGTTGCAGTAAATAATAAACTTATTTTTTAATATTGTTATTAATTCAAATTTTTATAATTAATTCCTTTCAATATTATTTTAAGGTTTAAAAGTATGTTAATTTCTGGGGTGGAAATTTTAATAAGTGTTGCATATTGACTCCTAATTGTGATGCTAAAACTAAAGCAGTTAAGAATGCTCCTTATCTTTATATGGGTATGCACAAATCAAAAACGGAAGAAAAATTAAAGATAAATTGACAGAGGGAACAACACAATGATAACAGTAAATAATTCAATGCGTTGTTGTATAAATTTAATCAAACTTCAGAAAATTAAAATGTTTAAATGGTCAATGAATTCTTAAAATTATAATATGTATGCTGAATTTAGAAACTAAATAATTGTAAAACATGAATGTTTCTAGTAAAACAATACTTTTTTTATAGAACACAAAATACCATCTAATACTCATAATTATTTTTCCAATGATTTATGAAGCATGTTTTTGATTTGTTTTTAATGAATGGTTTCTGCATCATGTTTTTTTTAACTATGATATTATGAAAAGATAATTCACAGTGTGCATTTTATAGCATTGTGTCATTTCAAGATTAAGTTCTACAGTCTTTATTAGATATATGTTGATATACACAAAAAGTATACTGAATTTAACTTACAACCTCAAGAGAAATTTTAAAGGACACCACATAAAATGTCTACTTAAAAATATTTGAAAATGAAGCCTATATACTGCATATTTAACCTCTAAGTGCAATTATTATGCATTTGAAAGTAACTATCAGTTTTGCTTTTCTCCTTCATATTCTTTATTTGTAATATTTTCTCATTGATCAGATGATTTTTCTCACTGATTTTTATTTAATATTGACATCTATATCAGCAAGGACAGCACATATGCATTGATAATAAAAAATATTCACTGTATTTAACGTACTTTTAACAAGAAAATATCGTATGTAATCCTTTAATAATATTATGACTGAAAATTAGATTAAAAGCCTTTGAGACATTATACAGTGTTCCAAAAAAATGGAATAAGTATTTATTTTCTCAACTATTGCAATTAGACATATACTTCTAACTACAAAGTTTTATCAAATAAGACACCCAACAGTAAGAAAATATTTCGGTTTTTGTAGGCGTTAATCATAAAAAATTACAAAAATTAAATTTTTGCATAGTTCTCATAGTAAAAGTTAGAAACTGTTTCACTTAATATCATCTATAAGAAAACAAAGTTTCACTCTTGTATCTGTAAAGTTTGCTGAGATATTAAAAGGAAATTTATTGACTTAGATCATTTTTCTCTACTTCTGAACGGTGTTTCAGCGAGTTCTTCGTTGTAATTTTCAGAGATAATATATATATTACGAAAGTTTTTTAAAAAGGAAGAATAAAATTAAAAAAAAATAATACTAACATTAATTAGATTTTAAAAAATAGTCAGATAATCTATTAATTGAATATCTAAAAAACTTATTAAAATGAACACTTTTGACATCTATGCACAGATGTATTTTTTAAGCAATACTTGCACTAATGCCACTGAGTTCATTACTTGTGACATAAAGACAGATTTTTTGAATTCATCGGCAAAGATTAAAACAGTGTGTATTGACAAAGGAAAATCATTCCTTAATTCAGACATAATGCTAATAAAATTTGAATGGATGCAATGGTAATCATTCAGTACAATATTTTACAATATTGATCTAATCAATGAAGTTCTAACCACACATTTATAGAAAATTGCCACTGCTGATAAATTTCTTGCGTAAAGAATGGATTTTTACCGTTCCAAAAATTATTGCTTTGAAAGTAATGCTTCTTTCTCAACTGGAGCAACTTTCGTCCATTGAAATTACATTTTTCGAAAAAGAAGGATTTTACCGAATTAGGACCCAGTTGTAAAATTTTAGAAGTCGAGCATGTAGATGTCCCGGCGATTTTTGCAAAAGTCCATGGACTACAAGAATGCTATATGGATGTCAGATATTAATTTAAAATATTCTTTACAATGACGTTTTTGAAATGTTGAGTTCTGAACTGACTAGTCGAACTTTAGCAGGAGATTGGCTTGCAAAAGTAGTCAAACTCCTTGAGGAAGTAGATCCTGTAATTTGTCATTGCTAAACCATTCTGTATATACACTTCCTAGAAGCATGCCAAGAATTCGGAAAATGTCGTTCATATACTACAAAAAGGCCAGCATTATGAATACAAATATCATGGACGTTAACCATTTTCTAAGCGTTTCCTTATTATTAAAATATATCATTCTTTTAGAAAGCCCAAATTGCAAGCAAAGAATTTTATTTTCTTGTTCGGCATTCTAGTCTTCTCTGGGATACCTTAAGAAATCAGTTTCTCACGTTTCTCTTCTCTTTCTCATAAATACAAGGTTGCAATAATCAACTAATCAAAGTGAACAATATTGAACATGATATGAAGATTAATTTGAAGTAATGATGATTGGATGATGTCTAATAAGAAAATATGTGCATATGATATTTTATCTGCGTTGAATAAATTTGCATTTTTGAAATAAATGTTATTTTATGGCAAATCGCTTTATGTTTAAAAATAGCCATATATCTGAAAATTTCATAGATAGAATTGTGAAACTTTGTGAGCGTATTGAGGAATGTAAAAGACACATTTTACAAATTGGTTCTTTTACCTTTTAGAGAACGTATAAAAATATAATCTTAAAAATATTTACTATCATCCCATACAGAAAGAAAAAACAAAAAGTCTAATATTTGCCCACCTTATTTAATGAAATTTTATATGTATATGTCAAGATGCAATATCTAGAGAAAAAAAAAAATCTTGTTCTACCTTTTGGGGATAACATCTCAGCAATCATATAAACAATAAGAAATTTTGAACAAAAAAGTTAAATGCACTTACAATTTGCGGATTCTTCTAAAGCAACTTTCAATTTTTCAAGCCCACTTGGATTAAAGTTCTTAGCAATCCATGATTGATACATGCATATTAACGCCAAAAACTCTACTTCAGTAAAATTCAAATGCACAGAGCTCCATTCAAATGTGTACTCTTTTAATATGAAATCTTCAGATGAATTCCAGCTCTCAGGAAGGACAAGAGATTTCATGAAAAAAGTCAGACAAGTCGGATGAATAATTGCGCAATCAGGGAGTTTATTTAAACTTTCTTTATGCAGCGTTATTTCTAACCCAAATACCTAAAAATGCACAAAATTAATTTTTGGATTGTTCGTTTTGAAATAAAAAATTGTTTTTCTTTAGTTATCATTGCATATATTTAGAACATTTATAACACAATGTTAATAATATGCTTTAAACATACATAGAAATAGTCTGAAGTGAATTTAAATAAAAAGTTCTAAATTCTTTTGAAATAAAAAGTTTAACTATGAGCATTAGTTTCACACATAAAAATTTTTTATAAAATTATAATTTTAAATCACTTTAACAGCTTTTCATACAGGCATACAAATGTTTAATAGTAAAAAAAAAAAGAATGGTTTTAAAATTATTTATTCTATAATTAACATATGATATTCAGCGAGTTAAAAAATTACTATTTACAAAATATCTGACTTAATAAATATATAGAATGAAACAAATAACAAAGCAACATGGCAATTTAACTATATCATATAATTGTTCTAAAAGCGAATAAAATAATATTGTTTTCATTTAAAAGAATAATAAAATTAAAAATTCTTGTATACAAGATAAATTGGTCCTTCATAAATACAAATATTTTAATCTATCCAAACTTTTGCCCTTCTAATTCCGTCTATTTATTAGCAATGTGCAGTACTAAATCGGCAAAGTATGTTATGAACATTTGTGATTATCATAATATGATTATTACCATAAAAAATTAAATTTAAAAAAAATCAATTTTTCAAATAAAAGATGCAGAATCACATTAACATACTAATCATGTTTAATCATATGATTCTATATTTCTCCTTAACTTTTTTAGCTAATGATTATGAAAATTCAGAATCTAAAGGAACATAAGTTTGAAATATATTTCAAACCTATGTATAAATGTATATATTTGAAATATATACGTTTGAATGAAAATAATAATAAAATAATTATTATTCATCGGTGTTAAAGTTATAATCTTTACACACAATCTTTTTCTTTATAAAATTAACATGCACAAAATTAAATTTTAATAACCATAATTACAGCAAGGAAAATTTTTTCGCAAAAATAATTACCTTCGCTGATTTTGTATTGTAACAATGATGTAGTAAGAACTGATTTGAATAAGATATGCTTCCAACAACCTTCACAAGCTTGTTGGGATACATTGGAGTAGTTGCCTGCAAGTCCAAACAATCTGCATAGATCTCAAGGCTGAACAACGTCTCAAAAGGTTTTATATTTTTAGCATTTTTTGATGATTTGATATTTCTCTGCAAAATATATAAGAATATGAAAATTTAAGCCTGTACATTAGCATTAGGCAAAACAGTTTTTTAGTGAAACCTGAAAGTTCCAAGTACAAAACATTAAAAATAAAAATTCAGAGAGCAGATTCAACATTCTTTATTTTTAGCCCATGAGAACCTACCGCGCACACAAATGATTGATTAATTATTTGAAGATCGAAGCAATCTTCTTTTCTAATGAATTTAGAAAAACAAGAGCTGCAGAAATGAAAGAACCAGGTTTGGACTCCGGCCAACTGATTTTTACTTTCTCTCTCTCTTCCAAAGTTCGTCTTCGTTCTCTCTCTCTCTCTCTCTCTCTCTGTCTTTCCATTGGCTGTTTATAAGCTCCAAATTCAATACTCGTTGCCCCAACAGAAATATGTCTAGTTTATTGAATATTCGTTTTTTTTCTCCTGTTGCGCTTACTCTTCGAAATAGGTATGTGGGTCTAAAATGTTACTCAGATGAAAATTTTTATGAGGGATCATTAATTATCAACTATTATATGTAAAAACGATGAACGTTGCAAAGGAAATCTTGCATCTTATTTGATATTCATTTTTGATCGAGTATTACTAACTAGCTGGGTGAAGTTGGAAGTGTTTATGGGAAGAGAGGTTCTTAAATTTTAACTACTGAATTATCACATGAACATTCACATAATTTTCTTTTGACAAAATTAGAAGAAATTTATATCATTATATCTGAAATGTAACAATCTTCATATGGGCTTTTGAGAATTAAAACTTTTAGGCAACTTACGAGAAAAGTATCTGTTTTTAAAAACTCCACTCTCCAGATAAGCAATTTTTGTAGTACTAATTTCTGAGCCGACGAACTGCTATTGTTTATATTCCTTTACCGTACTGAATTTGTTATAGGCTCAAAAGGGAAGTTTCGCAAACGCCGCTACATAAGACAATTATAATTTTTATTTTGTTTTTAAGGAAGTGAAAAAAAAAAAGTAAACCTTGCATTTGCTGTAACCCCCCCCCCCCCTCCAGCCCAATTAGCCGGCCCTACTTTTACATTATTTGTAAGAAATTGCATTTGCATACATTACTGGTATAGCTATATAGGGTGCATTCTAGTTAAGCCTAATAGCCTAATTTGTAAACCATTAAATACACGACAGACAACAAGACTTCTAGTTAGAACCAGCGAGAGTGGGCTCCCCAAAACTTTCTCACGTATTCTCTAACAAACTTCTCATGCCCGAGAACGTTTTACATGCGCATGGGCATAAAATAATTACGAAATATTAACTTTTGGCATAAATTAAGCATTTTTAATCAATCTATCGTATCGAGTATCTGTCTTGGCGAGTTATTTGAAGATTAATCCCTGGCATTCGTTAAGAGCATTAAAAAATTTGTATTTTAGACACGTTTTATATTATATAGACACGTTTTCATACACAAGCCAAAATTTGACACAAAACTGCACTTCTAGTCACAAAATCCCACACCAAATTTGATGTATTTAAGTCACTGCATTTTTGAATGATCGCATTTAAATATTTCTGAAAGTAAAGACCGAGAGCCGAAACCAAAACCGATTAAGGTTTAACTGACTAACAGTCACGCCTTAGTTGGTTTTGGCTCAAAATTTGACAGGTGTCTACACTACATAGAAATTTGACTACACTATAGATGTTAAATCTGTGTACCGAATTTCATCTAACTAAAAATTTTCATTTTGTAATTATCGTGTTAACTTTTAATTGAGTAGACGGACAGACGGATTTCCTCTGAACAGCATTTACTCAAAATTTGATAGAAATATGCAAATTCGGTGCAAAGACCGTATACCAAATTTCAATTGTCTAGCTCAAAGTGTTTTTGAGTTATCTTTGTCACAGACAGACAGATGGACAGTTTCTAAAAATTCGTTTTTCGAAATCAGGAAATTCTAAAACGTGAAAATTCGTCAAAATCTTGAGTTTGAATTTTTTGACGTTTACTATATTTTCTCTACACTACATATACGAGAAAATAAAAACGCTCTAAATGACAAAGCAATATATTTTACGGTGTGTGAATCAATAAACGCATTCCTGAAAAAAAAAAATATGATGCCTAAACTTTTATTCATTCCTCTAATCCAACTATCTTATTTTAGTAAAATATTTTTAGTATAACAACATTTTAAATGAAAAAGGTTCCACTCTTCTACAAGTGAGACAGATTAAATTCTGAAACTTTTAATACAACTATTTTACACAATTTTAAACCACAATAAATCTAGAATCGTTAGTCAATGAGCAGTTTGAGAAAGCGGTGGCCACTAACTGGTTTAGAATAATAAAATTCAAAACTCCATAACTGGGCCAGTTTTAGTCTCAAAAAAGTGGATTTATTGTTGTTGCTAAAAAGTTATTTGATTAAGAACATTTCATTAAATATGACTAATAAGATTAAAAGGTAGAGAAAAAATTTAGATTTACTAAGTATATTTATTGACTATAACAACAACAATTAAAACAAAAATATTTCCAATTGCATCCAACAATTAAAATAAGCATCTTTCTCCCGGCAATATATGCTTATCTTAAATTTTTTTTTTGAAAATTATCCACTGGATCACGATTGGGATAGCTACCCTATATAGTGATTAACAAACAAGTAATAATGATACTTATAATTTATTTCCCTCACATTTAAATCTTTTGATGTACATATGATTTTCACTACTTTTAACATCAGTATAATATTCTGTTAAATGTTTCATTTTAATAAAATGTATGGTTTGACAACAAGCAATTATTAATATTAAGTATAACCTTAAAACTAACTATGAAAAAATTATAAAAAGAAGGTAAAGACAGAACGAAAAAGAAACTTCAAATAAAGTAATACCTTTTTCACTTTTTTTGTTTCTGTCTTGGAGCCATGATAAGGAGAGTGATCAGCAACAGACAAACGCAAAACTGGTTTGAATAATGTCAAATGATATTGCCGAAGTGGAACAAACTCTTCCATCAGAGCCAAAACATCCTCATCAATATTAGCAACATCAGCAGACGATTTTCCTAATAATATCATGAAAAGCATATAACATTTATAATAGCAAATAATATTTAACATCATTAAACTGTAAATGAATATTTTACCAATATTATTATTTGGCTGTATATTAATATTTGGTTAAGAGCAATACTCCAGGATAAAATTAATATTAGAATTACAATCCGTAATTTAATTAAATAAATTAACAACATAAATAAACTGATAAACAAACAAGATGCATTTAATTATAAAGAAATTGCTTGAGATGATGCAAATAATTTACTGAGTTCTAAAAAAATGAAGCTGGATGTTTTATAAATTAATGAATAGTTCTTGATAAAACAGTAAACAGCATAATTATTCACTTGACTAACTCCAGAGTGCATTAGCCTTTTAGATATTTTGCCACTGACTGGTGACTATAGAATAGTTTTAAAGACTTGATTACCATACTATCAGAGGGTTAAGTAAACTTATACATGCTCTAATTCATCAGCTATTAAAGATAAAGCCGTTTTAGGTTACTTGAAAAAAGATTGATTAATAAACAACTTTAAAATCTCAACAGAGTAATAGATACATATTTTGCAGAAAATAAATAAAATGATTTTCCATTCTGCTTAAAAACAAAAAGTGGCTTTCTTCCATCTTGGAAATAAGAAAGATATTCAATGAGATAGGAGTCAAATTAGTGAAGTTTGTCAGCGATATTCAGAAAATAAATTTTTGTATTTAAAAAGCACGCAAGTAAGTTTACAAAAGTCACTTATGTAGTCTTAGAATATGTATCACACATCTCCGTTTCTGTGAGTAAAAATATAAAATATTAAAAAAATGACTTCAATAACAATTTGTTTTTATTTCATGGATTTTTCATGAATGGGAACAGTTAAAAATATATATTGATATAATTTCGGTTTACATGCAGTGGTTAATAGATGCATCCTTATAATGAAAATATATCTGAGAAATAAGAAAACAGAGCGATTGCGACTCCATATTAAAAATCCTGAAAATTAGAAGAAAGTTGAAATCCAACATAATATCAAATAATTTAGAAAGTTAATGTAAGGCATATACATATATGCATATTTTAAAATAATTCATTAGCACAGCAAACAGAATAATTTTGAAAAAAAAATATGAAAAATTAGCAAATATTTTACTAATGAACATAATTTTAAATAATTTTGTGATGCTCATACTTTCACCAAAAATTAATTTCATCAAAGAAAAAGTGCAATTTTGAAAAAAAAATTATTCACTAAATCATTTCATATTAGTCGGCATTTTATTTTCTTAACTTTTTAAATAATTACTAAATTTAGGTAGCTTTTCAGGAGATCAGGCAGCTTAGGGAATTTCTGTGTTTTCATTTTTCTTAGCTATTAATAAACAATCAATTTGTTCAAAACAATGACTTTTCACTAAATCCTTGTTGAATTTGGGGGTTATGTCATTAATTGTGCATATGGTAAAATGAATATAATGTTGAAGCCTTTTACTAATAATGCTGATCAATTTTAGTAGAAATCAATTGAGAAAGTTATTTAATATGGTCATAAAAATTTTAGCCCTTTCCTACATGTAATTTTTCCATTGCACTAAATTTTATGTTTCTTTGTGATGGGATGCATGTAGGAAACATTACTTAAATTACAAAAGGAAATAATTTTTTGAATTGTATTGGAAGTAGATATTGCACAATTATTTAATATAAAAACCTTACCTTATATTAAGTTGCCTACCCTACCTAAACCCTACCTTATATTAAGTTGCAATTTAGGAATGCATGAGAACTACTGCAAAAAAAAATTAAATATCTTAAGATAACACTATTTTGGCATTTTTGGGATAATAAGACTCAATATTTTAATTTTGGTATGGCACAGCATGCCTAAATATGTAATGCATGGAATAAAATCCGAAATAATTAATCCCTTGTAGAAATATGAGAAACAGATAAACAAATTGAAAAATGAAAGACAACAATAAATCAATCTTTTACTATTTCAGAAAGTAACGGAAATCATAAATATCAGAATATTGAATCTAATACACTAATAAATGAAAGAAAAATAAGATATTAATAAAATATACAAGGTGTTCATTCTTATCGTTGCCCAATAGCTAATTTATGAAGAGTTAGATGAATTAGCTACTGGTTCTGCGCTTTAGAAATTAGCTGTAGAAAAACTTCTAAAGCACAGACATGTAGTTTAAGTTTAAAAAGGTTTTAAATGATTGGAAGAATCATATTTTAGAATGTTTGTAGTAAGAAATGCATTTCTGAAAAAGTTATGAATTTTATCATTATATGGTCCATCAATCCTATCATATTTAGTTAAAAAAAATGTTGACACAATACAATGTCCGATAGAAAAAACTAGCAATGTTCTATGACTAAAACCGACCGAGTTATAGCCATTTAACCTAAATAGGTGTCGTATACAAATTTATTTTAATGAATAATTTGAAAAAGTAAATTGCTTGGATGAAATTAAAAATGTCATTGTTATTTTTTTATTGGTTTATATATTCGTTAGAAAAAGGTAAAATAAATATTCAATTAATACATAAATAATAATGGAAATATGATACATCTTGTTCGATAAAAAATGTGATGAAAAAACTAAACCCCTTTTCTTACAAAATAAAGTAAAATCTACAATGCAATTATAATCAACAATTCTAAAGACGTGAAATGAAAGTAACTTTACTTTTAAAATTTATTTAGATTCAGCACAAGTTAAGTTTGCAAGTTAATTTTTCCCTAAGTGCATAGTCAAGCAGACAAAATTGTAAATAACAGTACAAAACTGTTAACTCACAGACACATTAAAAAAAGATGCATTCAAAAGCAATCACTGAAATGAAAAATAAGCTTTCAATATAAATACACAAGAGAAATTAAGAAGAACATATTGTTATCCTTAATTTAGCAGTGAGCAGCAGAAATTTTACAACAAAGAAAGATTTAAATTTTTGTTTGCCTACTGATGGCCAGTTTGCAATCTGTTAGACATAATTATTGTGTCCATTTAGAAACAAATATTTTCTTTTCTTATTATTTTCTCCCCCTTTCAATTTCAATAAGTTTCTTACTGCTTTCAAATATTTTACTATCTAAAATACAAATTGTAAAGTTTTGGCTAAATTTAGTAGGAAAAATTTCATGGTCCTATGAAATACAAATTCTATAAATTAGAGATTGTTCTTAACTGAATTAGTTCTAAATTGAATACTAAAAAATCAATTTGTAAGCGATCCCTTGTTGAGACCTCAAATTTAGTAAGCTATAGGATCGGATTTAGCAGCAAAAGTTGTCCAAAGCAGAGATTCTCAAAGGTTTCATAATTCCATCAGTCGTAGTCGCAGAAGCATTTTTTAGTTTAAAATGTTACAGTGTCAAGAATATTTTACTAAATATGTTTGATAGAACCGGGGAACTGCAACAAAAGTTAGATTTCGTGACTTTTGAGATACATATTGATTGACTCAAATAACACAAAATATAATTCTTCTTGTCATGCAATGCATTTTTCCAATTGAATCTTTATGCTTATTTCAAGCAGATTTAGAAGCTAACTATTGGACCAATAAGAGTGGACTCACTGGAAAAGTATACATACATATATTTTTGCCGCTTAATTTTACAGCACGAAATAATTCCAATAGTTCTGTTTAGCGTTGTAATTTTTGAAGATTATTATTATAATATTTTGCAAACAAGCATCTAATATTTGGAATCCAACATTTTAAAATTTACAAATATTATTCACATATGGGAAAATATTCATTTTCCGTTCAAAATAGGTCTCGTGTTGTTTCAAAAATGTTACGCTAATAATAACTACGTTAGAAAAACCTTCCCATGACACAGTAATATTCAATTACTTCTGATTAATAAATGCATGTAATTTACTAATCTTAACAGAGACAAAATATACTACCTTCGACTTCTAGCTGGCCAAAATGAATTTTTTTTTCTTTCTTGAAGATAAATTCTAAGAATTAAAACTTTGTTTTGAAAGTAATTGAAATTTACTGACAGGTAAAACCAAAGAACATTATAATAATGCTGTTGCTAAAATTTAATATTGATGGAATCAGCTCTAGACATAATTTTGATATTTAATATCTACATACATTTTTTCCATCATTTTTATTGAATTAATTTTGCAAATTTCCATAACTAGCTGCTTTTTTCACTTTGACCAAAATGTGAAACACTTTCCGAAAATAATTTTTGGGGATAGCTTTGAAAATTTTCAAATTCCTACAAAAATCTTGGGTATAAGAAGAAATACACTCATGTCCAAAATTATTTTCACGAAATTTGGTTCAGAGATATATAACAATGGGAGAAAAATATAGCAACATAAAAATATGGAAAAGATTTTAATTGTGAATTAAGAAACAAGTTATATCAAAAAGTATTAAATTATGAATCAAATATAAAGCATTTATCTCTGGAAAAGTCTGTTTAATATGAACTGTGAACACCGTACGCTTCTATACAAGCTTCACATCGAACTCGCATACTATTTATGATGATGGTGTCAATAAACGTTTGTGTCAACAAATCCCATTCTTCCAAAAGCGCGAAATTTAACTCCTGGGAGATCTTGAGAGAGGGATCTAGAGACTGGGATACAGAGAAATCGAGGGCTAATCCATACAATATGCTCTTCTTCAAGAAAATCATCAACAATTTGAGCCAATGTGTGGCCACGTATTATTGCCCATAAAAATGAAAACTGGGCCAATAGCACCTTGAAACAACCTCACATAGGCTTCAAAGTTCTAACCTCCATAGCAATGGGTGGTGACAGTACTCGCATCGAAGATGTGCAGGGGTGTGCGACTTCCCAACATTATGCCACCCCAGACAAGGATTCTTTTGCCACCAAATCTGCAAATTTCTTTTATGGAGGAGGGATGAGAGAGAGCTCTTCGTCCTCCCCAGATGAGATTCGACGAGAATCAGTTTGTGTTGTGAATATCGACTCATCACTGAAAAGAACACGCCCCCATTCTTGTTGTGTCCGAAACTGATGTATTCGGCTAAATAACAACCGGGCTTTCCTATTGGATGCAGTCTAAGGGATACGCACGACTTTATTCCGGTCGTAAAGCGCTCTCTCTGCTAGATATCTATATACTGTTTGCCTGGAAATTCTCATTCTAGACTCAGCATCAAGGTCACGAGCAAACTGAAGAGTCGTTGGCAGCCTATGTCGTCTTGCGCTTAATGCCAAGTAACTATCCTGTGCAGGTGTCATTGCTGAGTGGCGAACTTGGCCGACCTTCCTGATGACAGTAACACTTTTTTGTCATTGATTCCAAAATCTGGATACCACTTTCGACGCCACTTGTAACCATTAAACCATTTCCGCTTGAGATTAGTTAACTTCAAGCTCTCTATCTAAATGAATCACCTAAACGATTATGAGAACTCATTCTCACTTCAGAGAGGCTTTGTTTGTTTTAATGTAACATTCACAAAACTGCAGGCAAAACTCCCAGATGTTTACGTAGTCTAATTTCAGTAGTTCTGCAAAAACTAACACTAAATAATTTCTTTTCCTAAACTAAAGGTTGAAATTATGTCATTCGTTCTTCAAAATATATAAAATACAGATTTATAAATTTTACTGATAGTAATTTAGAATTATTTTGAAAAACATGTTTATGACTTTAATTTTGGACATGAATGTGTGATGAATTAAAAGCATTTATATTCTGTATTCTAAACGGATAGAAAATGTTCAATTTCCAAAATTCAGACATAAAATGGAAAGCCTTCTTTTACAATGACCAGATTTAAAATTAATTATTGTTTACAGAGAAAATCTTAGAAGCTGTATAATTCGTCCGGCTTTTGAAACAAGCATATGATGCTTTTGGTGCTCTTGTAAAAGAAAGTTTTCATATTTACAAAACAAAGCTATAGAAAAATAAGTTTTCACTAAAGAATATTTCAACAATACTACTATTGTATTATTCAGATGCATTGTTTTGAATATAGAAATTGTCAAGTAATATAATAAGGTGTGTTTCAAATTTTTAGGGACACCATATAAAAACATAAAATCGGAATACTTTTTACCTAATATCTGCAGAAACTTCTTTGAAAAACATGAAAAATTAAATATAATAAAAAAATCTAAAATAATTAAATAAATATCAATGCTAATAAAAGAAGAAAATAGAAAAAAATACCAAATTTGTGTTTCAAGTTTTTAGGGACAGCTAGATAAGATGGTATATAAATTCAAGTTAAATCTTTATTATTGCTCATTTTCATTTACTACCAGTTTTAATAATTTAAAAAGCTTATATTGAAAACGTCCTCGTTAGTACTTAATTTTTTGCCGAAGAAATATGGCTAAAGGTAAATGGTTATCAGATCTTGAAAAAGGCCAAATAAAAGCTTATTACAAGGAAAAAGTCTTTGAGAAATATTGCCGCCCTCATAAAACGTTCAAAACGTGCTGTGGAAAATTGTGTGAAGCAGTTAAATGGGAAATCAACTGCCATTCAAAAGCGAGGATCTAAGACAAAGCTCGATTCACGTATCCCCAGGAGAATTATTCAGAAATGTGTAAATGGAAAATCATCAGTACGAAAAGTAACAAAAGAATTGAAACTGGGATGTTCTTAAACTACTGTTTGCAGGACAATCGAGAGTAATAAAAACATGAAATATGCGAAAAAGGCTTGCAAACCACCACTTGCCAAACAACACAAATTACAACGTTTATCCTGGGCAAAGGAATATATGCATTTCAAAGATGAGTGGATAAAGTCATGTTCAGCGACGAGAAGAAGTTTAATCTAGATGGGCCAGACGGTTGGAGATATTACTGGCATGATCTAAGAAAAGAACCAGAGATTTTCTCCAAAAGGCAAATTCGCGGTGGATCTGTTATGATTTGGGGAGCTTTTAGCTTCAATGGTACATGCGAACTGGCATTTGAGAATGAAGGAATGCATTCTGATCGATACCAAGAAATGTTACAAACACATTTACTTAATGCAGGACCTGAAATATGTGGTCCAAATTGGACTTTTCAACAGGATAATGCATCTATCCACAGCTCAAAATCAACAAAAAAGTGGTTTAGAGATAACAATGTGAAAGTTATGGATTGGCCAGCTAGGAGGGCGCAATTTCATTCGAAAATGCAACTTCAACAAGCAATAATGGATGCTTGGTATTCTCTAGATCCAACACTTCTTCAGAACCTAATGTATTCCATGCCAAACAGAATATATGATGTCATCAGAAAAAATGGTGCTAATATTAAACGGTAAAAAAGTTAAATTTGAAGTTTTGAAGCTTTTAATTCCACTGTCCCTAAAAATTTGAAACCCAAAATTTGTGCTACTCTTTTGTTTAGTTATTTCAAAGTTGAAATGTATTTGTTTAATCTTTATTTGTTTAATCTTAAATTATCTTACAATATTTATTTTTGTTATTTATCTAACTTGTTTCAGTAATAAATGTTAAATATTTATTATTTACGCTTTTATTTTCATTTTTACTGGTGTCGCTAAAAAATTGAAACACAACTCAATTATCATCTTTATTGTTAATTAAGAGATAACTGATAATATAAAAACAATCATAGAATTAAAGATAACATTTAAAGATCTAAACAGAAGGGGTCATGCTAACCTAACTCAAGATGGAAACGAATCTATACATATTGTAGATTAATATGTATTTTGACAAACTGTACATTAACATCTGTAGTATTAAGTAATTACAAAATTCTAAAAGAAGGAATAGAGCATGTTTCAATATATATTACTAAAATATAGAATTACATAAATATTCAACTACATATTATTAAATTCACACTAATAGGTATAAATACCTGTAATACATGCTATACAATTATTCTTTATTTATTAATTAGTTTCAACTAGGTAAGAGTTGGACAATTTAATGAACAAAATTCTGAATTTAAAAAATTATTTTAAACATTATTTAGATTTATTTTAATTAGCATATATTGATTTATTTAACAAAAGTATACACTGAACTTCATTTTACATCAGGAGTGATCTAAGTTAGTTCAAGGTCTCTAACACTGAAATTCTTGAAGAAAATACCATGTATTTATATCAGTAAATTATGATTTATCAGCTTTGTATTTTAAAAGATGATGCTGTATATTTTTAATAATAATAATTGCATTTCAAAATCATACTGCTTAATTATTGTTCTTAATAATTATCATTTGTATATTTCAGTTTAAATTAAAAATTTTATATTAAAAACATTTCCTTCCTTTTTTTTTTATCATTTTGGGGCACTTGATTTGATTTCAATCAATCTCTGCTTCTAAAGGATCATGGTTGTGTAAAGAAAAAGAGAAAAATCATAAATAACATAAAACTGTAATTTTTACTTCATAAAATATACTAATTGTACCAGAAAGTTCCAGATCAAAACAGTGACAAAGGTCTACATTATTCTGCATTAGAAAATTTGCTTAGGGTCATTGAAACTCTTATAATAAACAGAATTTATTTTGATTTAAAATCAATGCTTAAAATTAAGATTTCCTTATATGCAGTGTTACCATCACTAATCCTAAAAAATGCTAATTAAAAGAAACACACGAACAAAAATATTTCCTCCGGATTCCAAAGGTAAGGATTCTAAGTTAAAATAAGTGTAACTTTCAACTAATAGATCAAATGTTATCATGGTAATTAAAATTTATTTCAGTAATATGGCATCTAAATATATCGTAAGCATGTAGTTTAAGAAATACATAAAACATGGATAAATCTAAGCAATGAAATTGTTTAAATCTAAACGAGCATAGAACAGTTATTTTCTAAAATTAAAAAAAAATGTATTCAGTTTATTATACATAATTTCTAATATTCTCTTCATTCACTGGTGAAATAATTGATCTGCATATTGCAGGTGAATTAAGTTGGGTATTATATTTCACTTACTGGCCTGGGAATAATAGGGGTAATCATAATCCTTTGCAGAATCTATTAATTTCTGGACTCTGTGCACTAAACTGCTAGTTATGTCCACACAGAAAGGACCAAAAACTAAACGACATGTTGAAGATTCATGCCAATTACTGTCTTCCAAAAATGATGTGGTAATTGTAGAAATTTTATCTGAAATAATATAAAAAAAAAGAATATCAAGAGGGTGTTTCCCATGCAATTAAAATTTTAAAACTAACAGTGAAAGATACTACAACATTCAAAAAGTTCTGGCACATATTTTATCAAGGAAAAAACCTGCACAGAAAGAATCTGCTTGTTTGATGGTTCCTTCAAAGTAATACTTTGTGCAAATATTGAATTTTTTCTAACGTTAATACAAAAATGCAAGCGTAGATCACAAGTCAATTTTTGCTATTTCCTTCAGAGCCTTCGTCACTATATTTTGAAATTGGAGAATCATTGCTCCTAAAGCAAATTCTTCATCTAAGGAAAGAAATCAAATAGGACGATAATAGTCGCAAAAATACCCTAATGTGATATTTTGACAAATAATTTGATATCAGGAGGGACTGTGAGCCAGCTTTTCACATGATGGAACACTTGCGACTTGTTCTTTCTTGCAGTGGGACATTTTAAATTTTTTTGTAATCATAAGTTGTATGTATATGTTGTATAAATTTAAACCAAAAAAAAAACTTGTTCTGACGAGCTGATCACATGATATTCTTCACTTCCTCTACAGTAAATGACATAATTCATTTATATTTGGAAAATACTTTAAAAGTTATGGGCTTTTTGAATATAATAGTACATTATAAAATATCTCTTAATTACAAAAAAGAAATATGATTATCTATAATATAAAACCATTGCTGTTCAAACAGAAAAGTGCGATTTTAAAAGATTTATATTCATGCAAATAGTTGGCAACCAAAATACCTATCCAATCCTCTGGAACTTCCAATTCATACAGATAGTCAAAGGCAAAAGCTGGAAATCTTTTAACCATAACTTCCTCAGTGAGTGTAGATAAATGCTCTTGAAAGATAAAACAATATTTTCTTTCTTGATTACAATTTTCAGGAGCTAATGGATCAAATAATGATGATGACAAAAAGCTATAGGCATGACCACTACCAGGTGGCACCCCTGATTTTAGAAATATGCTGCGCTAAAACAATAGAAAAAACAAATTTTAAAAAGATTTCAATTGTCTGACAGAATTTGCATTTTAAAGAAAGTATATATAAGATGAATAGATACCTTTTCATTTGAGCTCAATGAAAAATCCTGAAAACCGCAAGCACAATCTTCCAGTCCAGTGACAGTTACTCCACAAATACCACTCTGAACATTAATGAAATCTTTCCCTTTTGATGTGAATTCCATGGAACATCCATACATTTTGATAACCATTAAAGGTGAAAATATACATTTGGGAGTACTGCAAAAAGACGAATCCTGGGAAACTACAGTATGCTGTAAAAAGTGCAAAAACAACTAAGAAATGTAGAAGCAATTTTTCAGAATATTTAAGTAAATGTAACGAAGGGAATCCCTTTTATTAAATTACTGTTGATACATAATAAGTATTAATAAGAAAATATAATAATATGTCATTATTTATTTCAACATTAAAAAATTAAGTCAGTTCTTTTCATTTACTATTTTTATTTGATAATTTAGTTTTCTCCTACAACATGAGTTTATTTTCACCCTAATATCCTCCTATGAATTGGAGTTTTACTCTTTTTACCATGGGTTGTCACTAAATTAAATATTATCGCTTTGATAATAGAAAATAATTACCACATTCAATGCACAAAAATAAAATTAAGGCTTAAAAAATTTAATCATATTTTTCATTTTTGTAATGCATATGAATTATCATGTAAAAGACCGTTACAATGAAATCAATTAGCAAAGCCTTTTGCTTGCTTTAGTAACTTTTTACAGTAAATCAATAAATAATAATTACAATTTAAATCTTTTATATGTCTTGTGTATTTTTTGTTTTGTTTTTATAGCACAATAATTCTTAAATTTCTTTTAATAATTTCACACTTAAAATGTTTTGAAATGGTAAATTTTAAAAATAATAATTGTAAGTAAATATTCTTTTATATTTTTCTCAAATAAGTTCAAGGAAATGGTGTTTTCAAAATAGTTTTACAATTCCTTTGTGCCTAAAATTTTTTATTGTATTGTAAAAAAAAAAAAAAATCATTTCATAATTTTGAATCCAACTAATAACAATATCAAGAGTAACTTCATTATTTTTCATGTGCCTAAAATTTTCCCAGGAAATGATTTAATCAAATTTAAATAATATTATGATAAATGTAGCAATCAAAAATTAAAAATTTGAAAATAGTAATAAAATAAAAAGGTAAATTACTGCCAATAAGAAAAGATGATGTTGTGATAGACCCTCTTTCCCACCCTCTTTCAAAGTAATAAAGAAAGGAATAGAAAATCTAAATAATTTTTAATGATCTCAAAAATAAGAGATTTTCCTCTAATAGCTTAAAACTTTGAAATATTCAATGTTTACTTTTTTTCCTAAAACCATTCATTTAAGCATTGACTTAAAAGTAAAAAATTGTTCTGACATTTTAAAAGAATTGCAACGACTGATATTTGTAACTGCTTTCGTTTTGTCAAGAAATTACTGCTTGTTAAAATGCTATTATCCTCAGCAGGAAAAGAAAACATTTCACTTGAATTAGCTTAACCTTTATTCATTTTTTGCAAAAATGCCTTCTTCTCTTCAAAACTGCTATTTCTGCCCACACGCTTTTCAAAAGATTCGTCATATTTCTTCATTTCTTGAGCAGTTTACATCCTTTGTATTCAGGACTCATAAATATGTATATCTTTCCTAGATATTATTGATAGGCTTCGAATTGATTAGAAGTCAACAGAAATGAAAGCACTTCAGAAATCCCAGATTCACCTATCTATTCATCTATATCTATCACACTTACAGGGTATACTAAAAAAGTGGAACAAGAGTTTGTTTCCTGAACTATGGAAATTAGACATATACTTCCAATTGCAGAGCATGTATTGTAAAAAGCAATTCATCCTTTAGTTCAGATAAAAAGCCAATCAAAACTAACTAAATATATTTGTAACTATTCCGTATACTGTTATAAAATGGGACTAACCAACAAATTTCTAAAAATGCCACAATACACATTTAAAGAAAATTATCACTAATGATGAGCCTCTTGAATGAAGAATGAATTTTTACTATTCCAAACGTGATCGTTTTGAAGATTAATGCTTCTTTCTCCATTAAATGTTCGTCTGTCGAAATTAGATTTCTCTGATAAGAAGGGCTTGATTTTACCGAAGTAAAGCCCAATTGCAATGTTCCAGATTTCAACTGTGTAATTAAGGATGTAACGGTTGTAACATTTCATTGACTCCAAGAACACTATTTACTAAGTTGTAATATTTTCTACAATACCGTTTCTGGAATGCTGAGTTCTGAACTGACTGTTTGTGTTCTAGCATAAGGGTAACTAGAAAAAAGGAAACAAAAGTCAAATTCTTTGTAAAAAGCCACATCTTTCTCTCCTTTCAGGGAATATAAAGATCCTATAGTTTGTTATCGCTAAAATGTTGGGTAAACTTCCTTCCTAGAAGGGTGTCGGGATTTCAAAAAACGACGCTTGAAGTTCTCTCCAACTACGCCAGCATTACCAGTACATATAACATTCCAAATATATCTTTGTTCTCGAAATATACCACTCTTTTATGAAGCGCACAATTGCGTGCAATGAAATTATTTTCTTGTTCGGCTTTCTAGTACCTTTCGGGATATCTTAAAGTGCAGTGTCTCACGTTTCTCTTTTCTTCCTTATAAAGGCGAATTTCCTTATAAAATCGACCAATCATTAATTATCAACATGGTTAGCAAATATCTTTCAAGTCATGATAATTGGATGATGTACTACAAAACATATATTTGCATTCTGGTCGCCTTTGGTGATCAGTTGCTACACCTGGAATTCGGCTACACTGAATTTCAGTTAAATCCTTTAGGTATGACTTCATGTCCGTTATATCGTCAAATTGTCAGAAATTACAGCCGTGTTATTTTAATTGTCCTGCATATGCTCTGTTCTTTGAGCGCATGAACCTTTTAAATAAAGATTAGTCTGAGGAGTTATAATATAGATGCCACTACCTGCAAAATTGTTGATTTTGCAGCCAATTGTATACTGATGGCAGCAAAATCAACAATTTTAGTGGCATCTATATTGTAACTCCTCAGACTAGTTTTTGTCTATGCCAACGAAATCCAGACTTCTATTCCGTTTTTAGAAGCGAACTACTAGCAATCGATGAGGGACTTAAGACCATTCTACACGAAAATAATTATAAGAACCTTTGGGTTCTTGCTGATAGCCGCGGCTCAATGGAACACCTTAAAGTTGGACCTATGTTGGAGATAAAGCAAGTTTGTCTATTCTTCAGAAGTTGAAGCTGATTACACTCCAACATGATATTCATTTCCAGTGGATCCCATCTCATGTGGATCTAATTGGAAACGAAATCGCAGACAGGCTTGCAAAGAAAGGAAGCAGCTTAACGACTTCATTTTCTGCCCAGCTCACGTACTTAGAACTCTTCTCTCTGGCAAAAACCCTAAATAAGAAGAATTGGATGGTACCCCCTACTCATGATTGGTATAGGGCCAATAAGCCGGGCCAGTCCTTAATTCTCCCTTGTGATAGAAAAACCAACACTTGCCTGTCACGCCTTGCCAGTGGCCAACTAAAATGCATTTTCTTTTCTCAGGGTGAAAAATCTTACCCTCTTTGCCGCCAACATCAGACCTCTGCTGAACATATTCTAGAATGTTTAGGACTTCTTTGGGGAAAAATTTATTCTTTTCTCTTCCTCGTTTTAGACTTTCTTCTTGTCAACGGATTTTTGGATTTGGTCTGACTAAGTCAGGCCATGGAGATTAGCAGCAACAACAACAACAATAAATGAAGATCAGTCCTATGAAATCATAGCTCTATTAAAAATGCAAAAGTATAGCTCATCCATCTTCTAAATTTCGCGATATTGCAACTTCATTTTTTTTATTCGCTTTATAAATTACGCAAATAATTAATAAAATTCTCCTTCTTTAGGTTTCAACAATGGTAAAAATTTATTCGATTCAACATTTGATGAAATAATGAAAACGGTGAATTTTGAATTTCAGGCAACAACGAATTCTATTTTTGAGAATAAAGCTATATACATATATATATATATATAAACATTATTTTATGTGAAGCAGAATGCAAGTTCGAAGACATTGAAGAGACATTTCTATTACGTGACGTCGTTTTATTTCATCTTGAAGAACCAGGCATTATTTACAAGCAGAGACACGGACAAGGCGCATCCGCGACAGTATGACACAAAAGCAGAAGTCGAAAAAGAACGAAATAAATTATCCCTAGTCTTATATAACCTGAGATTTTGATAGGGAAAATATTTCTTCATAGTACTACTATATTAATAAGAATCTGATAGGAATTTCTGACACATGTCAATCACAAGTAAAGGAAACACAGGGATCTTTTAAAAAGAATGTGCATACTGGACATTTTTCTATCCCTTCATGCGAAGCGTGAGAATGTGTCGGCGTTTAGCCGATCCAGCAATTTTATAAAGCGTCTCTTGAATTAATTAGGTAGAGGAAGTGGAATTGGATCAAGAAATAAGAGAATGAACTTACTATGTGCTAAATTAAGATAAAATCTTGGAAATTAAATAAATTGAAATTAAAGTTTAAAATATCATATATATATATATATATATATATATATATATATATATATATATATAATTCTTAAAATCAGAAGGCAGGTTTGCAGGTTTGAAGACATTGAACAGACTTTCGATTTCTTGACGTCGTTTTATTTCAACCCATGAGAGGCACATATTATGTACAAACAGGAGCGAAGAATACACACACACACAACATAGAACGACACAGAGCGAAAAGAGAAAAATGAAGGCCAACTGAACATTTTATCCCTGATCTTATATAACATGAGATTTCCGCTACATGTCGATTCAATACATGTGTTGACCTTGACAAGGGCAACAGGGGGATCATTTTCCCTCGGCACGTGGAACTGATGGCGCATCCTTTTTACAAGGATTCAGTTGAATGAATTAAACAGGAAAAGTGGAATGGGGCCAAGAAACAAGAGAACACTTTAGAATGACCCCGACATGGGCCTAACTAAGCAAAATTTTAGGAAATTAATTTGGATTAAATTACATATTAAAATATCATTGCATATATATATATATATATATATATATATATATATATATATATATATATATATAATGATATTTTAAAATCTGAATTTAAAACCAAATTAATTCCCAAAGTTTTTCCTTAATTTAGCCCACAGTAACTTCATTCTAAAATATTCTCTTATTTCCTGATCCAATTCCACTTTCGCTACTTAATTAATTCGAGAAGCTTTATAAAATTGCTGAATCGGCTAAGCACCGACACTTTCACACGCTCTGCGTGAAGGGACAAAATACTGCTGACTTTTCACATTCTTCTAAAAGATCCTTGCGTTTCCCTTGCTTTTTGATTGACATGCCACGAAAATCCCTATTAAAACATCACAATATATAAAACAGGGAAAATTTGTTTCTCCCTCTTTTTACTCCACTTTTTGACTAATCTGTTTCTGCGAGCGGACGTGCCTTATCCGCGCCTTCTTGTAAATAAATATGCCTTCCTGGGATGGATTAGAGAGAAATAAAGCGAACTTTAAAACTTCAATGAGCCTTTCTGTCTTCGAAACTGCATTCTGCTTCAAACAAAATAATGCTTATAGATATGTGTGTGTGTGTAATTTTACGATGTAATATGTGACAATTTTTAGAATATATATGTGTGTGTGTGTGCGGAATGATATTCTAAACTTTAATTTCAATATAATTAATTTCCAAGGTTTAATCTTAATT